>JAHTLZ010003547.1:38699691-38721983 GCA_023846285.1 Phrynocephalus versicolor
AACCCTAACCCTAACCCTAACCCTAACCCTAACCCTAACCCTAACCCATATGCCAGTACACTGTCTTCTTAGTGGGCCAGAGGCACCCAGAAGTGCAGCCCACTAACCCACCCTAACCTTAACTGTAACCCTAAGCCTAGACCTTACCCCCTAACCCCATGCTCTGGGAAGTCAAATCACGCTAAATCGCGGTGGAAACGACAAATGACACGACGAAACGACAAATTTTTGAAAAATTCCGCGACAAACGGAAACGACCCGAAACGGACGCGTCCCGACAAACGACAACTCAAAAAATAATTTTTTTCTGGTCATGCCCATCTCTACCAGGGACCATGTAGTACATAGCATTCACTACTACTCCATTTTTTCAGCATGGGGTGCCGGGGGGGGGAGCTTGTGTCAAATCCCTCACAGATACCGAGGTCTTACTGAAGAGAGAAACTCACAGAATCAGATGACCTTGAATTAGGAGGGGGGATTTTCTAATTATGGCTGTGAGTGTTTTCTACGTGATTCAAAGTTGACAGCTCTTAACGGCATTAGGCTACGGAATGCTGGATGCATAAACTGGCTGCTAGTTCCTAATACTCCAGTGAAGTTCTCCAGCAAATCCAACCCAATATATTTAAGTTCCAGCTTAATGGACAGGATTGTATTACTTATGCTTGTGGGCATAAGTTCATTGACTCAAAAGCTCAGAGGCAAGGTGCTGCCAGTTGAAAAGTCAATGTAGGCATTTGTTGCCACACTCCAGTTGCATAACTTGTCAAAGAACAGAAATGGCTGTGTGAATTTCTTCAAGTGGTGAGTGACAGAAATACATGCTGATGGGTTTACCAGGATAATTTTTCAAGTGGCTTCTGCCTGATATGCGAAAGATGCATGTGTTGGATGGAATCAGTGGCTGGAATCCCGTTGGCATAAATGTACACCATCCAAATGGATTGTGTCATCAGTAGAGATGGCCACGACTCAAAAAAAATAATTTTTCGTTTTTCGTTTTTCGTTTTTCATTAAGGGGTCCGTTTCGGTTCGTTTTCGTTTTTTGGGGGGGTTATGCATTTTTCATTTTTGTTACGAAACGAAATGAAAAAACAAAACGGAAATGAAAAATTTTCATTTTCGTTAGCATTCTTTTCATTGTGATGTGTCTACTGTAATGAAAATGAAAAACACGGCAAAATTTTTCATTTCGTTTTCGTTTTCATTTTGTTTTCTGGAAAATTTTTGTTTTCGTTTTTGTTGCGTAACGAAAACGAAAAACAAAAACGAAAACGAAAATTTTGCTGAGTCGTGCCCATCCCTAGTCATCAGTGAGAAAGTGGGGTTGATAAAATGGATATATACTTGGAAAGACATATCTCTTTCCTTTGATTAAATTCAAAACTTCCTCTCCCCTGCTCCCACTTCGGGTTTTGAGGTACTCTAGGGATCACTTTTGCCTCTTGGGAAGCCTTTGGGAAGCCTTTGGGACAGTGAAGGAAGCCATTCCTAAGACTACATGCTGTGAACGAGTGGCAGTTCTCTGGTATTAAAGCCTCCGGCCACCCCCAGCATTCCAAGGCTCACAAAGGTTTCTGGAGGGCTCTGCAGAGACTCCTAGCTTATGTGGCATACAAGGTACACCCAATGATTTCAGACAGCTTCTTTAAGACACATAACTAGCCCTGAGACTGAATGGTTCTACATTTTGGAGATGAGATGTCACCTTGCAAGTTGTGATAATATGGTGCTGAGTATGCTAGAAAGTGGAGTTGATAGGGCTACTTATTTGAGACACAATTCCCGAAATCCCCTCAACCAACATAGATGTTAAGTGGTGATTTCTGGGAACTGTAGTTCAAAAAAGAGTAACCCCCCCAGCTCTGGCTGTAGCCTTTAGACCAGTGGTTCTCAACCTGTGGGTCCCCAGATGTTCCTGAACTGCAACTCCCAGAAACCCTGTCCAGCACAGTGAGTGGTGGAGGTCTCTGGGAGTTGCAGTCCAAGACCATCTGGGGACCCACAGGTTGAGAACCACTGCTTTAGACCAAGGGTGGGAAACTTTGGGCCAGACCTGTCAGGTTTTCTCTGGCGCCACCTGGGGTGGGTAGAGAGAGAGAGAGGCATAAATGTGTGATTCTGAGCCTGTATTGCCAATAATAAAGGACTGGGGGAGTTGGGGTCCGAAATATCTGGAGGGCCGAAGGTTCCCAACCCCTGCCTTAGTCTACAGAGCTACTAGCGTGAGCCTGGAATACACGTGTATCTTGCAATGTTTTTCAGATCATCTATTATTGAAAGAAGATGAAGGAGAAAATCTATGGGTTGGTTGGTTGTAATGTGGTTCCTGCACCAGAAAGCTCTGTCCGTTTTAAAAGATAGTCTCAGATTTCTGAAGAGTAATTTGATCTGATGGGAACCTGGCTCTCTGCACTAGCATCTGGGCTGCACGAAAAGAATGGCAAAGACAAATATGACAAGCCTTTTAATTGGTTTCGACACAGAGGAGAGCATGAAAACAACAGCCACAAAAATATTTGTGCGGTTGAGGACTTGGACCAAGAGATTTGTGATTGTTCATGGCACCAGCAAGACCCTAGGAGGGAGATGAACTGGCTCTTTCCCACTGCCACCATAAGGACAGTAGCCGTTCAGCACAGCTGGGGACCACAGTGGGTGGCCAAGTCTTGGAAATGGCCATTAGTATAGTCTTGGCAGGCGCAAACGAGAAGCACGGGTTTCCCAAGCATGGGTAATTTTGTTATTTGACATTGGAAGAACCTTGGGCTGTTTTAGATTCATCTGTTTGAATCTGCAGCCGGTTTAAGGAGAGCTACGGCTGTTTTTCTATAAATATCAGCTATGCCCACTGCTGATGAATGCACAGTTTTGGGAAGAGAGAAAAGGGGGTGGTGGTTTATTAAATCTGTCACCTAGCTGTAGACATAATGACTGGAACTAGCAAAAAGCAGAAGAATAAATGAAAGAAAGAAAGAAAGAAAAAGAAATCAAACATACCTCATATCAGACCTTTTTGGCTCTCAGCAGAACCAGATTTAGGAAGAAAATAAAGGAAGTTTTTCATCCTCCCAGAATTGACTTGTTTGGCAGTGCTCAGTAGATGCCAGAGTTCCTTATGGCTAAGCCCCAGCACATTGTTTCATTGTTCATTCTCATTGAATATGAATAACTGCGGCCAGCTCCCAGGCTTCTCTGAGATTAACTGGCAAAGTATTGGAAGCAGCAGGCCTGACTTCCATTGCCTTTTTGGATGCTTGTTCTCCTTGCATTTCTACATGGGGATTTCAAAAGAAACATCTGTCTTCCAGGTACCCCATTCGCCAAAGCTTGAGGAGGTTGCCATGTGGTTGCCATGTATGAAATCGGCATCCATGGGCATCTTGCTTTCCCACCTCTGTATCCAGGCCATGCCCTGTTTTGTTTGAGTTTCTTCTTATTTTTCAATGGGACAAAATGTATTGCTATTTTTGCTCTTTTTAAAGAAAGCACATGCATGTTTGTGTGTATGTTTTAAATTTTCTTCAAAGATGTCTAAGCATTTTTTTTCTGCACCTGTTTGAATTGTGCCGTTTGTTCTGTGTCGGCTTATTAAATTGGACCTGTGCGTCCAAAGCTGTCTATTGATGTGGTCATTCCCAGCTACATATCAGTCCCATATCAGAGGTACTGTCCCTCTATATATATCTGTTGCTGTGTGCAGTAGCACTCATACCCTGCTAGTGGACTTCCAAGAGACAAGCTGTTGGCCGTTCTGCAGGTGAATGTGGAACTAGACCAAGTCTTGGTCTGATTGAGCAATGAACCTCTTGATTGGCCATGTTCCTAATTTGAGGATTCCAAATTAGATGACAATTATTCTATGTATCACTTTCAATTTATTGCATGTAACTCAAACTTAGGCTACCATACTGTCTATACGTATCACCTTCAGTGTATTACATGTAACTCAGCCTTAGGCTGCCATGCTGTCTATATTTGTGATTAAAAATGCCTAGTTTGTCTCTTCTCTGTGACTCCATTTCCCAAAGCCATCTGTTACCCCCACCCCTCCTTTACCATTGTCAACGGCCAGGTGATATTTTGTGCTTCTCTGGCATAGTGATGGGCAGGTGCCTCTCAAAACAATCCAAGAATATGCTGTCCAAGTCTCTATTTAGTAGCTCAGTCTGCTAACTCTGCAGCAAACCCATCAGGATTTTTGCCATAGGCAGCCGGAAGAATGAACAGGTCAATGCATAGCATTATAGTACACAAACTTTCCAGGCATGTGTCAGTCTTGCACTTCTGCTACTCTCGCAGTGCTTATGTGGAAAGCTGTCCAATGAATTGGTGGGCTTTTATAGTCACTGATGTGCTGGCATAGCTGTTCCCTGGAGTGTTAATTCATTTCATGCTTCTAGAATGATTGTTGTTCTATGCCTTGTGCTTAGTTTCTTATTTTAATTTGGCTTTAAAATAAAACCAACCAACCTTCTTTCCTTCCTTCCTTTTAATGAATTTTCTCTGCAAGTGACTCAATAATTCCTGCTGTTAATTTTTTTATTTTCATCTAATCACACCATTCAAAGATTGTGGTGCTATTCTTTGTAAGTATCACACAGGAACAACCTCAGATGTGCTCTTGTGGCCAGTCTGGGTAGAATAAACCTGAATGTGGGGTGTCCATGTGGAGTTGGAGAATGGCATGGTGGTAGTGGGCATATTGAGGTGGCCCCATGAATATTCTGGGGAGTAGGGTCCAGATTTAGGCATATATAGAGTAAGTCTCAAATAGACTAGACTAGATATAGTCATGATGAATTTTAATCCTATTGACTTCAATGGGTCTTGTCTAAGAATGAATATATCAGGGCCCAGGGACTTTTATGTCCGTGGAGATTCTCAGTCACCCAGGTGAGGTTATCTGGGAGTTGAGTCATAGCAACTGGACTTATTTTCTTTCTCCCGGAAGAACAATGGATCAGTCTGAGACTCAGAGCTGATGGAAGAGCCTGGTCATTCTTTATGTGACGGGTGTATCTAAAAAGCTTACAACGATTTTTGGCAAATATCATATACCTGCTCATTTCAAATTCCCAAACACACTAAGACAGAGACGTGTCCACCTAAAACACCAGACATCAAAACACAAGAGGAGCAAGATACTGTAGTCCAGTGCAGCGAGGAGTGCGAAGAGCTCCACAATGGAGAAGCTAAACAGCCACTGAACAGGAGGATGGCCCAGCGCAGGAGGGGCAAAAGTTCAGGACCAGAATAAGTGGTGTACCTCCATTTGAAGGACAAAGGACACACATTCAGAGATGAGGATATGCACATATTAGACAGAGAAGACAGGTGGTTCAAGAGAGGATTCAAGGAAGCCATTCATGTGTGTATAGAAAATCCCTCTCTCAACAGGGTCAGGGATTTAGACATAATCTGTCTCCCATGTATCATACTGCCCTTTCATCAGCCCCCAGATAAATCAGAACCACTTCATACCTCCGCCAGGAAGGCCATGCTAATGACTCATACCTAATGGGTGTTGGGAAGGGCTGTGTGAGCTTATTCAGATTAGGGTAGGGTGAAACCAAGGTGAACTATAGATTAGAAGCCTCCCACCACCCTTCCTCAGACTAATGAAGCTGCTCCGATGAGTAGCAAAATGTTTCAACCCCACAAGAAAAGAAGTCCAGTTGCCACGACTCAACTCCCGGATACTGGCTCCTTTTCTGTACATGTGCATTAATGCAAATCATGAACATAAGAATCTAAGGAAGAGCTCAATACATTGTTATTGGGGGAAAAGAGAACTTTGCCCTTCATTCATGGATAGGGGACCTGTTAGAAGGACAACACAGAGATGGAGGAAGCCCTGCCTCCTGCAGCAAGGAGTTAGTCTGAGAGAGGACCCTAAGAAAGTCCTTTTCAGGTCTTCACCAGATAACCTTCTGACAGTGGTAGGGTTGAGGGATCTGAAAATCCAAGCAAAGCCCTAAGGAAGGTTAACTACTAGATTGAATGGTAGTATTTGTGTAGGTATATCTTTCTCTTCTTATAACCATAATTTTTTTGTGTAGCTTACATGACGATCATTAAAAAACTGTAAACCGCCCAGAAAATACTTGAAGTGGTTATGGGGCAGTATATAAGCAGAACAGCTTGCTTTTATGGAGGGGAGACAAGAAAGGAGAAGCAGAAAAAAAAATAGTCAGATAAGCGACAGAGTCATATCTGGATAAAAGTTTGTTTAGATAAACCTAATCAATGTATTGATTGGCCACTTGATGTTTGCAACCCCAAGCAATAGCTGGCTGGCATGAAGTGGGCAGTGTGATGTGTATGAAATCTGTGGCTAGAAAAGAGAAATCCCCAGTTGAAATCTGCCCTTAACCACAAAGCTTACAAGGAGGTCTTGGCCTGCCCGCTGCCTCTAGGACCACTTGACTACTCAGTAGTAGACATGGGCACGACCAGCAAAAATGACGTTTCAAGTTTTCATTTGTCGGAACGGGTTCGTTTCAGGTCGTTTCTGTTTGTTGCAAAATTTTTCAAAAATTTGTCATTTTGTCGTTTCGTTTGTCGTTTGTCGTTTCCACCGCGATTTGACTTCCCAGAGCATAGGGGCGTCCCGGAATCAGGGCCGGCGCTAGGTGTTTTTGCACCCTAGGTGGCAGGGGGGCGGGCGGCGGTGGCGGGCGGCCATGGGCAGGCAGCGACAGCGGTAGGGGGGAGGTGCGGGCGGGCAAGTGGGCAGGCAGCGGCGTGGGCGGGCGGGTGAGTGGGCAGTTAGGATATCACTTAGGATAGAAGTTCTGTTCTTGGCTTGCACCCCAAATGTGTGTGTGTGCAAGAAAATTGAAGTTGGGAAAATAGAAAACAAATGGTAGTATATAATATATTTTTAAAATAAGTCCACACCTCCCACTCCCATTCGAACCTCCCCCTTTATCCAATATCAGAAAAAAATCCTCACAAACTGCCAGAAAAGAAATAAAGAATAAACTGCTATTCCCTTCAGCAGACAAAGCTGCAGGGAATCAAAGAAATTATTTTCTAAATTCAATTCCCTCCCTGCCTGCCTAACTTAAATCCTAAAGCCTCCAGCCTCCCTCCTCAATCTCGATCCGATCACACCAGCACCAGCAGCCAGCCCTCCTCCCTCAACCACATCCATACACCCGACTGTGATTTCTGGAAGGTGCCTCGGCTTTTTATGCCCTCCGAGACATCCAGAAGTGTCAGTCAAAAACCTGGCGATGCCATTGGTGGAATGGTTCAAAAAATTGCATGGTCCCATCCCATGCCCAGCCCAAATGGGCAGGTCTAAAAAAATAAAAATATATAATATAATAAAATAAAATCAATACAACGTTTTATTGCTATAAAAAACCCACTGCTGCTACTATTAAAATTCCGGCATTTAAAATAAATAAATTTCACATGTTTCTGTGGTGCTTTGGTGTGCTTTTTGACCACGATTTCAAAAGAAAAATTGCGGTCACCATTTTGGATGCCCCCCACCACATGGCATGACGAGATGACGAGGATGACCCCCCCAGCCTGGTGCAAGCAGCCCAGGACAGGAGAAGAGGGGGGAAAGGCTGGGGACCCCCCAGAAACCACCCTCTGGTAGGTGGCAAAGCCTCAGGCAGGCATATTTTCGCCTGCTTTTTTGGCCAGGAGTCAGGTTTTTTTTAAAAAAAACAAAACCTTTAAAAACTTTTTCTGTGCTTTGCATTGCGCGATCGCCGCGATGCCACAAACGAAAACGAAAAACCTGACCAAATTTTTCTTTTTCCGGTTCGAGTTCGAGTTCTGATGGCTTAATTATCGTTACCGTTTCCGTTATGTAACGAAAACGGAAAACGGAAACGGAAACGGAAATTTTGCTGAGTCGTGCCCATGTCTACTCAGTAGTTGCGGGGATCAAAAGAGGAGGATGGAAGGAGCCGCGTGTACTCTTTGGAGCTTCTTGGAGCCATTGTAGGGTACCAATCTCATAAACAATCTTTTTATCTCGTTCCAAACAAAGATTTTGCCTCCTTCATTTCCACTTAAAACTGTTACTGAGCTAGTTAGTAGCGTTCAAGTACAAAGGGACTGTGATGCTCATTTGTGTGTAAGCCTAAGGCCTCTATCATTTTGGAGAAGGCACCGGGAGGTCTAGTAACCCTGTGGCTTGAGCAAGATTTACTTTGAAGGCTGCACTTGCTATGGACTTAGGACTCCATAAACATGTAGTTTTGCGGCACTTTTGCTAGTAATTTAGCACATTTCCAGTTATTACTTTGCCATTTGGAAATGCTAGGATTTATTTGACAATCCGCCAGTCCATTAGCGTTATTAGGGTAAATGCTAGCTTCATAAGTCAGCGTGGCTCCAAACAAAATGGCCCGGCTGTTCCAAATGCAGGGGGATAATCTTGTTAAAACTGGAAGTGCATCTGGCATCATCCACAAGGGAGGGGGAGGAAGCCGAGAACCCTGGGCGTTGAACATCTATGGCTCTGTTATTAAGCAACTAGTAAATACAAATGGTGCTGCCAGTTAGACAGTTCCCGGTTTTATTAAGTGGTTTTGAAAGGGACTTTGGCCTCAGACTGAGTTATGGAGATTTATTTGTTTATTTGCTTACTTGTTTGTTACAAACAGAGCATTGGAGGGGGACAAAGGAATTTGCTTGTTTGCATGTTATTGTTGAAGAGCATTTCTTCTGAACCAGTCTCACTTTTGACCTCTTTGCCTTTGGAAGTGTGTTAGGGAATTTAAGAGTTTTGGGTTTAATTCCGCTAGTTTGAAGCACTTCTCTGCTTCCAGAAAGGATGCTTCTGGCTGGGCAGAAGAGTGTGTATGAGAAAAATGACCCTACGTACTCAAGGGTGCCTCCCTTCATAAAAGCTGTTGCATTTGGCCTCATAACTTCAATCTCCAGATTCTTTACGAGCATCCTAAAGTCCATTTACTCTTTGCATTGGCGATGTGATGTCACATTGTGTCCCACTTTATGGTGACCCTAATGGGGCTTTCAAGATAAGTGAGATACTTAAGAAATAGTTTTATCCACTCCAGCCCCCAGTGTATTTCCATGGGGAACTGGGGATTCAAACCCAGCCCCCCCAGAACCCCATCTGATTCTGTCCACTGGACCACACTGATAGCTTATTTCTTGTACCGCAGCCTGCATTTTCCTTCTCCACTCTTCTCTTGTACATAGCACCATCTATGATGCACAATGGTGTAGTAGAGTAAGAACTTTCCACTAGTTCCACTCGTGCAGTGGTTCTCAAACTTGCATCCCCAGATGTTCTTGAATTGCGGCTCCCAGAAATCAAACCAACATAGCTAATGGTAAAGGCTTCTAGAAGTTTAAGTCCACAAGCATCTGGGAACCACTGCATTTGTGTGTTTCTGGGAGGTGAGGTGGTACTCTTTCCTGTACACCAACCATTGCTGTTTTCAGTTTTATTGCAGGCAGATTACAGAGAGGGAAGGGAGAGAGAAGGGTGAAATACAAGGCAAAGTAATGACCCTCCTCTTTACTTGAACTCTTTATTTGAACTGAAAACTCCCCACATCATACTTCTTATCAGCTACATAACAGCATGGGTGTTCAGCTCCTTACAGTCAGTGCTTCTTACAGATGTGAGCAATTTCCATGTAAAAGCCTGTGTTAGTGTATCCTAACGCTGCATGTATTTACGTGAAGGAAAATATATCAGGCAGGATCCAAAGAAAAAAGACAAAAACAAACCCCCCAAAACAAAACAAAGACAAACAAACAAACAAAGGAACCTTAAAGACTAACTCTTACATTTTAATATGAGTGTTTGTAGATCACATCCTGTATCTATTTTATATGACTTGACTTCTTTTAACCTATAATTTGATGTGATGGATTTGTTGTTAATCAAAGTTTTTATGGTGTTTAAATGTGTTATTTATGCATTTATTGTTTATCGATATTTGTTTTGTTATATTGTTCTGTCATACACCACCCAGAGTAGCAATTCACTAGATGGGCAAATAAATAAATAAATAAATAAATAAATAAATAAATAAATAAATAAATAAATAATGGTGATCGCAGAATCAAGCATTGACAAATGCCGTTCACTTGGGTTCTATCTAGCTCACAGCTCCCTTCTTCTGTTCTCTGTATCTTAACAATGGGAAGCAGAACTGCAGGTCTGTAATACAACTCATAGTATGCCTTTTACCTCCAAATATTCTGCAATCATGACTTGAGTGCTATTTTCCCCAGAGTGGTGGTGGGGAAGGAGCCTAACTGGTTAGCCTTCCCTATGAAGGCATTCTGAGAGGGCATTAGAAGTTTCAACCAAGGTGAGATTGGGGTGGCAGAACACTGACAAGACTGCAAAAACTCAATCATGAGAAGGAAATTATTCCTCACAAGAAGCTCCTGCAGGGAACTCATTTCACACAAATCCTTCTCCAGAACAGACTGGGCAACCAGGTTGGCAAGGCTGGCCATGCCAATAAGCAGAATGAGGCAGATGCTGCAGAGGGGGATTGACAGTCGCCCCGGCATTCCACCCAGTTTTCCAGGTGGCCATTCCACTCTGTTGCGTGAGGACGGAGCTCTGTAAGCGGCACAGGGATATACTTCCCTGTGTTACACACCTCCCAGAAAAGCTTACTGCTGTCAGGGATGCTAGAGGACATGGTCACTTTGCCGGTACAACCCATGCAGCTGTTTTTGTATCAAGAAATAGGAGGGTGTCATCCTGTCCTTTGCTTTAGGTAGCTTTTAAGTTTGACTCTGTTAATTGGGTGCAGCTTTTGGGTGAATTGAGCTTTTAATAAGAATAAGAGTAAGAACAACGACAACAACATAAGATTTGATGATGATGATGATGATCATCATCATCATCATCATCATCATAGGATTTTATATTACTTTATATTATTTTAAACTAGTATACCACTCTGGGCAGTTTGCAATAAATACAACACCAGGCAGAAGTAAAACTAACAACATTGAAACAATTAGCAAGTCACAATATCGCCTCATTTGGATATACACTCCCCATATCACCTCCTTGCCTTGAACGGTTAGTATCCTATTGGTTCTGCAGTGAAGCTCTGGTTCTTTAGCAAACAAGAGCAGGATATGGGAAGCCAGTCCCATCACAAATGTTGTGTGTTTATCTTGCTTGTGTGAAGATATAATTAATCTAGCCCTGTTCTGATGGCTTTGTTCAGCCATTTCTTATCAGCTTCACTTGGACAGAAATTAAGTACCTGATAGTGCATCACAGTCTCTTACCTGAAACAGGAGAACGCGTGAAAGAGTTCCCATGTTTCTTTTGATCAATGGACCTATATTTTTGTGAGTTGTACAGCTATATATTATCAAACTCCCTCCTGACAGGAATTGAAACAATCCCTGCTGATTTTTTTTGTCTCAGTTGGCTTTAGGGAATTAATTAATGTTTTACCTTGTCTTGTCTTGTGTTTAGGTGAACAGTTGTTTACGAGGAGGGGGGTGATAGTATTTACTTTAAAACTAGGTCACAGTTTCACTTGTCTGCAGGCTGGGCAAGGCCTGCCAGGAGATGGCAAAAGGTTGTTCCTGGGTTCTGGAGATTTTAAGAGTCATCTTAACTGCTGAGTTGTTTATGGGGGCATTTGTGAGATTCTCAGCCTCTGAGATGGAGGAAGGAAGTCATTTGTGAGATATTCTGTTTTAGGTGGCAAAATGAATGGATTGCATACCTTGATTCTAATTTATTTACTTATAAGTAAATAGGATCTTTTTGCAACTCTCTGACTTCTTTTACTGCAAAATGCCTTGTGCTGCCTTGTTGATGAACTGTGGGGATCTAACTTCTATGCTTTGTCAGCCCAGCTCTGAGAAGCCTCGAACAATCACTATGTGTCTACGTCACAACAATAACAATCTCTGATTGGGTAATAGGCTGGCGAATAGGAGCTGAGGACAGATCATTCTAAAGATGGCGACGAAGCAAGCGTGGGGGGATGGATGCCTAGAGAGTGAGATAATGTTCTGCTACTGCGCATGACCAGGGAATACAAGCTGTATGTTCATTGGATGGTTCTGTGCTGACGTGTTTATGATTTGTAAGAGGTAATAAAAACAGCCTGCTTGGGGAGGGGGCAGAACTTAACTGACTTGACTCTGCCTGATCGATCCAAGGCACGGCACTAAACAGAATCTCTGTGTGTTCATTGTGAGGCCTCTGCATTCCTTTTGCCGCTAATCGCTTCAGCTGGTCTGGGAGGTTAGCATTTCAAAGGCTTTCAGGCGAAGGAATCCCTACAATGGACATTCTTTCAGGAAGTTCCAGAGGCAGAGGTAGAAGTAACAGGCGGCAATTTCTCACTCACACCATGCCTCTTTGGGTTTCTTCGGCAGGACATTGAAGCATGAGCCTTTTGGTATGGCAAAGTCTTGTGTTTGCCATTGGGGGTTAGCAGATACATTCCATTATTAATAGTTGTCCAATGTCTGGTGGATAGTTGCCAATCTACCATGTAAACATCAAGTTGCACTTTCTTAAGGCCTTCGCCACATTTTCTTCTTTCCAAAGTTGTGATGAGTATGTATGGGTGGGGTATATGCACAGAAACCTAAGGCAATATGTCGGAGAAGATGGATGACATGATCAACCTCCACCCATCTGGAGAATACGGGGTAGGGAGGGGATTCTTCCCACGTAAATAGCTGGTCAAATAGCTGGTTGGTTGGTTGGTTTGATTTTAACTTGTCTGCATCCCAGAATTGAGACCCAAGGCAATTTACAATATACTCAAAATGACATTTTTTTTATTCGTGCCCATTTCTACTCCAGACTGTTGTAATCCAGCTCAATGCTAGATTAAAACAAGACCAATGGATTACTTTTGTATGATGTGATCTTCACTTTAGAATATGTTAGATTTCTTTTCCTAGAAAGAAAGAAAGAAAGAAAGAAAAGAAAAGAAAGAAAGAGCATTGGAATTGGGTGATTCCATTTTTTATTTTTTATTTTAGTTCAAATAGATGTTTGTAGAAAGTTATGAAATGTGTATTTGAACTGCGGGTGTCTGTTTCTTCCTGCTCTTTCGCCACTGCCAGTGTCTCTTGTGACTTTCATTTTTCCAAGAAAAAGGTGGCATGTATCTGACGTAGCCCTGTGCATGGGCGCAGCTGAAGTAACCAAGGCCCCTTGACTTTTTAAAAGGTTCTCTGGGGCTCTTGTCTCTGCTCTGACAAATGCAAATTTTATCAACTGATGATGCCAATAATGTCGAGGAATTTGCTAGTCATAAAATGGTGTGACAGATGGGCTCCGTAAGTGCCTGGCATATCGCTTATGCTAGTGCATTAAAAACTCTCTTCATTCTTCCTTCTGTGCTTGCTGTGGTCTTGATGCTCTTCTAAGTGTCACAAATAATACCGAGAACAGATAAAGGCCAGCACATTAACCAAGGGGGAGGACAGGAAGAGAGTTTTGCTAACATTATATCAGTATAATTGACCTTAAAGTATTCACTTATCTGTCAGAGGCAACCAATTATTTTTTTAATCTTTCCAAAGCTAATTTTAATGGAATTCTTAATGAGGAAAGAGAAGTATAAAAATATGCTAATTTTTGCATTCATTTTTAATTTACTTCTGGGGGAAGAAGTGCATAAACAGTGGATACAGGCTTTTTTGCCATGTTATTATAAATCCAATTAAGTTAACAAACATAAATGTGGAAAAGGAACAGAAAGGGAAAAAATGCTATGTTGAAAGAGGGGTCTCCCCTCTCCCTTCAAAATGTTTTGTGTAAGAAGCCCATTTCTGTCTGCAAGGACAGCAGCTCAGAATAGGGTGTTTTATTTTCCACTAATGGTTCCTTGCCATTGACATTTGCAGCTCTGCAATTAAATAAACAAATGCAAGTGATAAGAAACAACTGGGTAGGGTAGGTGTTTTATTTAAGCATATTTGTTGACTTTCCGCCATCAGATGAGAATTTTAGCAGGAGGTGGTAAAGATACAAAGAATCACTGCTCGAAATTCTAGCTGAAGCTGGCTGCATCACAATTGATAAGGACACACGAAACACTTCAAGAGATTAGAGATGGGCACGACTTAGCGGTATTTTCGTTTTCGTTTTTGTTTTTCGTTTTCGTTACGGAAACGAAACGAAAATGAAAATCGGCACCAACCTGGACCGAAAACGGAAACGAAACGACTAATTTCGAGCCAATTTTCGTTTTTCGTTACTGGAAAAGCACTCAATTGAGCTAAATGGGGAGAAACGAAAAATTTTTCGTTTTCGTTTTTGTTTTTCGTTTTCGTTACGTAACGAAACGAAAACGAAAAATTTTGAAATTAGCCCACGGAAACGGAAACGAAACGACTCAGACCCTAGCCGAAAACGAAAACGAAAACGAAACTTTTTTTCTGAGTCGTGCCCATCTCTACAAGAGATCTCTATTTCAGCACAAGATTGAGGCTTTGTGTTGATTCCCGTTGTGTTGATTGAGCCTTTGTGTTGATTTCCAGGTTTATTTTGGACATATTTGCTAAACAGAATTTTTTTATTAAGCTCCTGCCTGCATGTCTTTCCTCTTGTGAAAGAACGCACACACACACACACACACACACACACACACACACTGATTACAGCACACACTTCTCTCTCTGTCTTACACACACACACACACACACACACACACACACACACACACCAATTATAGCAGAATGGGCTAATTGATACGAAAGATATAAATAACCCGATGAGTGTTACTCCTTTTGCTAGTTCATGTCACAAATTCAAGAGGTACCATATTTTTCAAAATTCTGTATTTTGCAGAAATGTGCAAAGTCACTTATAAAAATGTACACATGCTTTCTAAGTCTGAAAAAACAGTAATAATAATAATAATAATAATAATAATAATAATAATAATAATAATAATAATAATAATAATAATAATAATAATAATAATAATAATAATAATAATAATCCATGCTCCTGCACAAGCGCATGTCTAAGAAAACAATTTTAAGTTTTTGCTATTAAAGAGAAATCAATCTGGGTTATAAAACTCGAAATTCTGCATTATTTGCTTGATGCATTTTGCTGTACTCTTTTACCAAGTGTAATGCATTTTGCACATGATTTCTCCTTTGTATGTGCATTTTTGTGCAAACTATCACCTAATGCATGTATATAATATACAGTATACCATTTTTCATTGGGGAGCTTTGTTTCAAAATTTAGAGTAGTGAAAACAGCAGACTCTTATAAGGTTGCAAATTGATTTGGAAAGTTCAGTATTAAAATTTGAATCCCCCAACACTCTGATATTTCCCTAAGTGTCTGTTGTCTTTCCTTTAGTCAAGCTCTCATAAGCTTAATGCTGTTCTTGCAGTTTTTTCCCCTATCCTGTGCAGCACAAGGTGAATGTTCTGCTCAGAAATTCAGGATCAGCCTTAAATCCTTGCTGCAGCATTCAAATGCCTTTCAGACAAGGAACTTCCTCATCAGAATCAAGGCAATGGCTAGGATTGTTTTGTCATATTAGTAGCTTGTGTGGTTTGTGCCCTTCGGTTGTGTCTCCCAGATCAGCTGCCAAGGTTGCCCATAGGGCTAAGCTGGTCACAGCATTTCAATAAGCAATTGCAAATGTTTCTGCTGCAGTATGGACCCTTTGTCACATCCTGTTTGAGAATGTTGCATGGTCTCCGTGGTGGATTTGGAATTCAGAGCGTTGGTGGATTCTCTGAGAAATGTTCACATCTCCCTTGCTGTGATGTACAGTGGGTCCATTTTCCAAGGAGAAAGGTGGGGTAAAAATACTCTAAAGTAAAATAAATAAAATAAATAGTTCAGGTTCCTGTCAAGTGGTATTCAAGGAGAAGGTGGATTTACAATTTGCAAAACATCTGTAAGGAAAATCTACAGGATTTGTTGTTTTACAATGTCATTCTCGGACCAATGAGTAGCGCTACGTAATAACTGCTTACAACCCCCCTGCTTTTTAACATTTTGCATTGCCCCATTTTTTGCGGCTGACAAAATGTCTCCTAAATGAAGAGAAGAAAAGTTCTGCTCGTGAGTTAATAACTCATCGGTAACAAAAGAAGACATATCTGTGGTTTGCTGCTGATAAGAAATGTATAGTTCTATCGTATGTATTTAAATGAATAGTTTTTTCCCTTTCTATACACGTCTTCTCTATAAAAGTTTTAATTAACAGAAATAAAACTGTAGCTCTGCAAGCACACATATATGGAAATGTTACATTTATATTTCCTTCCAGCAAACCAGCCAACTAAATGAAACTGAAGCTGGTTCGTTACATATGTATGTTATTAGGCAACAATAACTTGGAAAGGGATCGGTGAGCAGTCGTGCAAAGAAAGGTGCTGCTCTGTAAGAAGCAAATAAATAAATAAATAAATAAATAAATAAATAAATAAATAAATAAATAAATAAATACACCAGTCATAATCATCGTAGTATTTTTTACTATGGATACTTAGCACTAACGAAGTTAGCAGATTCAAAAATACAGAGAGATCAGCCCAGTGGCATCACTGTCCACCCACTGACTAACACTTTGTTGGTAAAAAAATAAACTCACCCTAGAAGCATTTAAAGTAGAATAGAAGATATATTTAATTACAGTTGCTTACAATTACAGTTGGCATGATAAGGAGGAAAAACAAAGAGAGCTGAGTCTCAACCATGTATGAGACAGACTTTTCATGCTGGCCATATGGTTGGAGATCAGGAGCAGAGAGAAACAAACAAAGCAAAAAGGGAGCAGATCAAACAGTCAGAGAAGAGGGGCAAGCCAGAGGTGGTGGAAATAACTTTAGGAATGGGTTAGTGGGAAGGAAGGAAGCCCTTAAGGTCCTAAAAAGCCTCCTCCCCACTAAAACCCAGTGCTTCAAAGCATGCAGGATTGTTATTATTTCAACACTCCCACCCCTGGCTCCATGGCCAAATGCATAAGAACATAAGAACATAAGAAGAGCCATGCTGGATCAGGCCAAAGGCCCATCTAGTTTAGTTTCCTGTATCTCACAGTGGCCCCACCAGATGCGTCTGGGAGCACAGAGACTAGATATCTGTCTCCTGATACCACTCCCCTGCATCTGGCTTTTGAAGTGCCCTCTTTTTAAGCCTGGAGATGACACATACCCCTCATGGCTTGCAACCTATGATAGACTTTTCTTCCTAACTCACTGAGCAATCCAGCCACTTCAATATGAAGCTTGGAATGATAAATTTAGAAATTAACTAGCTAAAGTTAAACATTAGTAATTTTGAAATTAACTCAATGATATTAAATTTTAAACTTGAAAACCTTTAACTTGTCGTATTAGCATTATTAGCACCCTAACTGAGGTGTCAGTTCTATGACTCCTCTGCAGAGTGTGCCCCATCTCTGCAGTCTTTCTGGAAGCTGGCAAAGACCTTCCTCTTCAGGCAAGGTTTCCCTGAATGATGGACTACCTATTGCGTGTCTTTTACAGTATATGAATCTACCATACATGATTACATAGACTTTGTGTTTATTATAACCACTTTATAACTTGCGTTTATATCTCCACTTGTGTGATTGCATTGACACTTTGTTTTCAATGTTAGTTTCCATCCCCCATAACTTTTGGATGGTCTTCCTTGCATGATTACAGGGATTTTTAATCTCTCTTTAACTGCTTGCATTCTCTTGTATCTTTAATGTTGTCTTTTAACGCTATAAGATGTCAATCAATTCCCTGTTCTCAAACCTGAATGTGTTTTAATTGTAGTGGACTGTACATTGTCCCTCATTCCTGTAAGCCGCCTTGGGTCCGTTTCCAAGGAGAAAGGCAGGGTAAAAAAAATATTCTAAATAAAAATAAATGTCACTCACACTCTTTCTTCCTAAAGGAAAAAAAGGGCTTATATCTGCCTTTAAGCATGATATTAGGGTATTCAGACTTGACTTTCTAAACATCCTTGGACTGTTATAGCCAAAGACATTAGTCCACATAGCCAGAGTGTCTGGGAACTAGAGTACAGTGGTACCTTGTATAGAGGAATTAATTTGTTTCAAATGACATGCTGTTTGGCTAATTTTCCTTTATACAAATTTCCCATAGAAATGCATTGAAAACAGAGTAATCCCTAATCGCAACCATTTTTACATTGTATGGATTCGCCCCATAGGCGATTCTGTTAAGCAAATTTCCCCTATCTCCGGAATTTTTTATGTCATACATATTTTATATTATACAAACTGTTTGTTATACAAGGGTCCACTGTATAGAAAAACACGAGGAGTCCCAAGGCTGGGAGAAATGACTCTACAAAGGGCCAATTGACCACTCCTTAGATGCATTTCTTCAGTGCAGCGTTGGAATAAATTTTGCCCAAAGGCATGGGACTCGTTAAAATGTACTTCCAGGAGCTGACCTCTCTGATCACAGGCAGCGACCCACGCCATTCCTATTGCAATTCAAGACTGGCGTTGTCTCACAGGTGAGAACAGGAGGAAAATATTGATTCCATTCTCCATGGGGCATTCAGAAATAATGTTGTTTGGTGCAAACCCACCACCCATCAGCCTCTCTAGGCATGCTTCCTCTACTAATGGTCTCTACATACTGCAAAAAGTGAAGAAGACTGGTTCTGCTAGAAAAGGCCTCGTTAAACTGCCCATTCTGCGGCTGCCTGCATGTTTGCGTATTTGAATGAAGCACAAAAATGAAATGAGTAATGATGACAAAAAGGAGAGAGAGAAAGAAATAACAAAATATCTGTTGGTGTAAGAAGCTCCCCTCTGCCCCCTTTCCCCTATTTATAGCCACCCTCGGGATATGGATTTGGAAAAGGGAAATATCTTTATATGTGTGTGCTTGCTGAACATAGTACCTGCATAACATCTGGAATAAGAAAAACCGATCTATTCCTTGCTGAGTCAGCAAGGTGGCCATTTTTTCCATTTTTTTGAAAGGCTGAAGGTTCCTTGTCCCTATTTTATCCTTTGTGGAGATCTCTCCATAATTGGGTGCTACATTCATATAAGAAAGGGCCATTCCTTAGAGTAGAGGTGAACAGAATGTAGACCAGGAACCACTGGTAAATCTCTAGATGATCATCAGCAATCTCACTGTATAACAGTAAGAGCAATCAGTTATCCCTCCTATAAAAACAAAACAAACATCAAACAAAACAGAAGGAAAAAAACAACCAACCAACCAACAAAAGGTTCCAGAAAAAAAATTGCTTCAGCCAAAATTAGGCATGGGTTGTATTTGTGGGAAAAATGTGTATTTCTCAGCTTTGTTCTAGTATTGACCACAAATTTCTAGCATACCAATAAGCAGTTCTGTCTCCAACTATTTGAACTGAGGCTTCTAGTGGACAAACAAAGTATATCTCACATGGTTGAAGTCTGTTCTCTGCTTTTCCTTATTCCTTATTTCCTTATTCAGGGCAGAATTTTGACAAGCTGCATTTATTTATTTATTTATTTATTTATTTATTTATTTATTTATTATAGATAGATAGATAGATAGATAGATAGATAGATAGATAGATAGATAGATAGATAGATAGATAGATAGATAGATAGATAGATAGATAGATTTCAATCACAGTTCTTCTCAACCTTTGAGCCCAGTATAATTTATATCTCCTTTCCCAGCTAAAATAAGCATAATTTCATACTTAGTTTTGGTTCCGGCTATGCCGTGGCGAGACAACTTGATAAGTGCTCCAGTTTGTCAAGTTGAATTCCTCTGGATAAAGGGACCCTAGTAAGGGTAAAGTTTCCTTGGAGGGGAAATGAAGAAGAGGCAGCAACTGCAGACCACGAAGGGAGCAGTGGCAAACTTTGTGGAAGCAGGGAAATGCTTCATCTACCACTGGAGGAAGACCTTCACTACGGTGAAGGCGAAGCTGTCGGTGCTGGACATTAAAGATTGTAAATACTTGGCGTGTCATGAGTAGAATGCTTCTCTCTCTCTCTCTCTCTATGCAAAGCTTCTCCTTGGTACAGTATTTGGAAATCTTTCCTTCAAACAAGCACTAAACCCCCTTTATCTGAGGAAGCAGCTTTTAGCAAAGAAGAGGTGAATGTTTTTGAAAGACAAGCACAGAAGTGATTGTTTTCACATTATTTCATGAACTTGCCTTCCTGCCTATTGCCTACTTGAGGAAAAATATTTTACACCTTTGCTGCTCTTTACTCTATATGTGGTGGATTTAAAGAAAAAACCTAAAGGAAACGACCATATGTTAAATTTAACAGCGCAACTGTAAGAGCAGCATTGGGAAAGCTGTTTCTTCAACAACAACAATAAAATCATCTGAACTTGGAATAACAGCATGTTTTGAAAACAGAGCTTGAAGGCTGTTCCTCGCTGCTTTGGCTTCAATCTAGTCTAGTTATTCTCCTCCATATCTCTCTTATTTCGAAACTAAGTGGCAGTTTGTTTTTTTACCCAGCCTTTTTCCTTTGAAAGGACCCAAGGTGGAATTTTTATAAAGCTAAGAAGATTGTGTATACAAGGATCAAACCAATTTCACACTAAAAACAGTAAATAGAAGTAACACCTAAACACAAAGTAGTAAGGCTCAGCAGCGCATTTAAAAATCTCACCCAGGTGCCCTGTTACACAGGGAAAGTTTGCTTTCTTGCAGAAGGACAGCAAAGATGGGGCCAGCCTGAAGGTTTGCAATGGGGGGAGGAAGCAGGGCACATGCCCTTGGGCACCACACTGGGTGTGTGTGCCAAATTGACCAATGTGCTTTGTAATATTCGGTGCCTTCCTAGTCTCTCTCTCTCTCTCTCTCTCTCTCTCTCTCTCTCTCTCTCTGTGTGTGTGTGTGTGTGTGTGTGTGTGTGTGTGTGTGTGTGTGTGTGGCAGAATCCATGGTTGCCCCTAGTGCCCCTTGTTGTGGGCCTCCCAGCTTACAAGGTTGGGAGCAGTGACAGAGAAGGCCCTCTCCACCAAATGCACCTCTGAGGGTGGTGCGTTCAAGAGAAAGACCTCCCCTGATGATTTTAATGCTCGTAGAAGGAGAGGACAGAGTCCTTGACAGAGTGGACAACCTCTTCCAAAGTCATCTATCATGAGTCAGACCACCATACTTGGAATACCAAAGTTCCCAGGTTCAGTTTCTGGCATCTTAAAGTTGAAATGTGTCATACAGTCAGTGGCAGAGGGGAAAAAACCCTCCCTGAGACCGCCCCCCCCAAGAGTTGCTGCCAGTCAGAGCAGACAATAGAGGTCTGGATTAATCACTTGAGATAAGGCAGCAGCTTCATGCATGGTGCTATTTTTACTGTCTTTCCTGAGAGCATCTATGCAATCCCTGTCTGTGTTGTAGGATTTCTCGTTTTCCATTCCTACGTGTGGCAGAAGGATAGATGAAATACTGCTGGAGAGGGAGGAATTCCAGATGGGCCACAGAGCCAGGCCCATCCCTTGTACGTGTTGTTTGTACACATGGCTGGGAGCCTGAAAGCTGACCTCATTGAACAAAAGCAGCTTGCGAGACTATTATTCAGGTTATAAATCCAGCACACAACAGATGCTGGAGTTTTACTAATATGGGCAGAAAATCCATGTAATCCCTGCTTGACTTAATCGAAGAGCCAGGGTGCTGCTGGAAATAAATCACTGGTTCTTGTCTTGAGGAAAACGATTTCCAAACAACTCGATTGTCCCATCTGTCCTAGGAAGACTCCACATTTATATGAGGCCTGCAGGGCGTAACGAGTCATGTTCACTTTATAGAGTAAGTTGATCTATATGTCTCGGAAATCTGGAGAATTCGGAGCAAGCCTGGCTTGGCTTTTGTGTGTTTATAATGTGGGTTTTATAAAACTAGTCATCTCAGGTCAGCTGTGACAATCCATTGACCTTTAGTGCCCTGTAAACAAAACATCTGCCTAGATGAGAAGCAGAGACTTTATTGCTGTTGTTTGTTCTAACTGTTTGTATACGTTATTGTAAATGTGCATGCAGAGAGATACATAAATTGCTTATTTTGTGTATCTTGTCTGGGCATGTTATTAAGACCTTATTCTTCTTCAACAGTACATAGGCTGATACTTCCCGTCCCTCTCGCTGCAGTTCGCAGCCCCGCTGGAGACTGGTTTGAAGGAACGGAACCTCACGTCCTTGTGGGGTCAATCCGAATTTGAAGGAACAGAACCTCACGTCCTTGTGGGGTCAATCCGAGTTCAAAGGAACAGAACCTCACGTCCTTGTGGGGTCAATCCGAATTTGAAGGAACGTAACCTCACGTCCTTGTGGGGTCAATCCAAGTTCAAAGG
>JAHTLZ010003547.1:38727319-38759338 GCA_023846285.1 Phrynocephalus versicolor
AGATAGATAGATAGATAGATAGATAGATAGATAGATAGATAGATAGATAGATAGATAGATAGATAGATAGATAGATAGACAGACAGACAGACAGACAGACAGACATTGAAGCATATGAGTGAGTAGGCATTAAAACAAATGTTTTGCACCTGCAAGTCACATTGGAAAACAGCTGCAAACTGATTAATATAGTAACAGGTTTACATAAAACACACACAATAAAGGAAAAGGAGAGGAGTAGATTGCATAATATGTTATTCTAGAGAAAGAGATGATATTATCCCTTTAAAAGTATGTAGTGAAATTATTGTAGCAAGCAAATGGAATAGTAAAAAAAAAGAAAAAAGAAAAAAAGAAAAAAGCAGTGCTTATACTTTTCCTTGGAATGGTATGTATCTTCTGCTTGAAACAGAACTCACATGATTGGATTTGTTTTATCTTAAAACAAGGCCACTATTTTCCTTTCCTCTTCTCCCACCCCTTCCCAAAAGCTCTTTTAACATGGGTGGAAAAAGAAGGAAATGAGACAAATGAGACACACTTTCGCTGGATCCCCCCCCCCTTTTTAGGTATTCTGAATGCAATCTGCCTTACCTCAGCTCACTAGCAGCATACACTTCGTAAGTGGGGTTGCTCTAACATACAAAAGCCACTGTTTGTTCTGTTTTGAGATAGTTTGCTCAATGCCCAGGGAGGGGAGTGTGTGCCCGTGGCATGATTTTGCCCATGCCAAAGGGTGCAAATGGGACAAGGAGAAGCTCTTTCACCCATGAAATCTCTCCACTCAAAAGCTGGTTTTCCATATAGAAAGACCTTCTGGGAAAGGGATGTTTTTTTCCCCTTGGACCTGTTTTGGAAAACAGTGTATCAGAGGGATTCTAAGAAATATATCAAAAGTGAAACAGCCAGATGTTCTCACCCCTAGGGAGGACAGTCTTGTTGCAGTGGACATGGGGCGTCCTGCTTCTGCAAGACAAAATTGGATCCAAGGCATGAAGTGCCTTCATAGATAGAGTATAGCTTTGTGTTGCTGGGGAGTAGGAATGGGCACAAAATGAAAAAAATTGTGTTTCATTTCCTTTCTTCCTCTCCCCAACATTTTTTTTTTCATTTCATCATATGAAATCATATGAAATGAACCACTAACAAAATAGTTTGGAGGGGGGGCTGGGAAGTGGCAGAGGGACAATTCTTTTTAACAAAAGCCCTGGGCTTTTTAAAAAAACTTTTTACCCTCCCTCAAGCCCCACCTGCCAGCTGGTGGGCACTGGAGTGGGGGGAAAGGTTTATTTCCCTACCCCAGTGCCAATCAGCTGCCAGGCGGGAATTGGGGGGAAGGAAAAAAGTTTTTTTAAAGCCCCCTTTTTTAAAAAAAAAATTCCCTCCCTCCCAGCCCCGTCTGCCAGCTGATGGGCGCTTCCCCCCACCCCACCACCGATCAGCTGGCAGGTGGGGCTTGGAGGGAGGGAAAAAGTTGTTTTAAAAAGCTCTGGGCTTTTTTTAAAAAAAAAACTTTCCCCCCTCCCCCAAGCAGCTTACAGACAGAACGAAATGGTTCATTTTAATAACAAAAACCACCATTTTGTTTCTTCTGTAACGAAATGCTGCTTCCTTGTGTCATTTTGTTTCATTTCATTTCCTTACATAAAGACACGACAAAACAGCATTTCGTTTTTCGTTTTGTGCCCATCCCCTACTGGGGAGTCCATCCGATTTGCAGGACTTTTAAGCTGAGAAACATTCTCCCAAGGTCTGTGAGTTGAGAAGCATCACAGAATATACAGAGCACAGAGTTGCTTGTATTTCACACTCGGAGAGTACTTTGTCAAGACAACCATTGTCTCTCCCTCCGCTATCTCTATCTTGCTGCCTTGTTTTTCCTGCTTCATCTTCAAGTCGTGAGACAGCCAGCTTGTGCTATACACAAATCAGATTCTGCTGTGGTAGAGGCAGTGTAGAATAAATATTGCTTCTGAGTGCAACCGGTCTTTGGAAGCCTATGAGATGTGACAGTATTCTGTTTAGCTGATAAATTGCAGTGTAGCAGGAAAGATTCTACAATGAGTATTGATTTCTTTTGTGCATAGAACTCATTTTGCCACAGCTTGTGAATTGCCTTCATGAGCTGACAATCCATTAAGGCTCACTTTGTATGTCTCTCCCATCATTATTGCTTCTTTTACTGCTTTCTGCTTTACTGCCTTTTAAAATACATTGTCAAGGCAAACGAAAATAGGTAAAAGGGGAAAACTCTAATAGTGGGGAAACAATTTGGTTTCCTGCTAAATGGCTTTATTAAAAGGGGAGAAAGCAGCATTTTTACTGGGCAGCTACCTGCCAAAGTGATATTATGTTTTAAGGTTAGAAATGTATTGTTTGCTGAGGTTTTTTTTTTAAACAACAGCAGGATTACCAGACTCTTTATTGTTGTCCTCTGACATGGGTGAGAGGCATTTCAAATTAAGAACTGAAAGTCATAGCAGCTAGGTGTTTGATTTTCATTGCAAATGACAATAGGGTTGTGCGCGCGCGCACACACACACACACACACACACACACAGAGAGAGAGTGGGCCCTCGTATAACAAGTGGTTTGTTTAACAGAAAATTCATTTAAAGGAAAAAAATCAGGAGATAGGGGGAAATCGCTTTACAGAATTCCGTATGGGGGAAATCCGTACAACAGAAAGGTCACCATTAGGGATTAATCCATTTTCAATGCATTCTTATGGGAAATTTGCACAAAGGAAATTTTGCTTAACAGAATTTCATTTGGAATGAATTAATTCCTTTATACAAGGTAACACTGTGTATGTATGTATATATGTATGTATTCATTCATTCATTCTATTCCAGCTTGGAGAATCAATATGTCATAGAAAGAAAGAAAAAATAGCAATGTATTGACCATTATATGCTTACGTTTTCTCTCATTTATGTTGAATTAGTACAGACTTGTTGCACACATAGCTGTGAATTGCCTGTCCATTTCATTTGTCTAATGGATTATATTGGCTTCTACTGTACTCATATATCTCAGATTGGGCAGTCTGTGATGGTATATTTTGGTTCTTTTTATGTTAGGTCCGTTAGGTCCTGTTTATAAAAGTAAAATTATGTTCAGACCAGAAGATTACAGGATAATTAAAGAGCAGCCAAGACTATTGTGTTGTGCCTGCACTGTGAAGCAATCCACTCCCTTTCTCTTGTCTCAGCAGTAGAGGTACCACAAGTGTTTCCCCAGGTGTAGCACACCTTCTCTAGATGTCTTTCTTTAAATGCCTTCACAACCTGTGGAAACGAGGTAGCTGGTGACCTTGGAGGAGAGGTGAGCCGATTATAGTCCTGCAGACATGACTGGATTACAACATAAACCAAAATAGTCAGTGGGATGATGGAAGTTGTAGTCGTAACTACCTCTAGAGAGTCATAAATCAAACTCCCCCTGCTTTAAAGGTAATGGTGAGAGAATCTTGTCAGTTTAGCTGTATCCCTCATTTTAATTTTGAATTAAAATCTAGAATTCTGTCTATTGTGTTTATGAAGAAGTTTGCATATTCTGGCAAATATTTAAAACATTGATACCAGAATAACTTCTCTCTTAGGGCGCTTTTACACGACCCCTAAGATCCGCTGGCCACTTAAATTCGGACCAGAGATCTTAGGGGCTTGTCGCGCTTCCTGTGTCCCCACCCTGGCTGCTGGCTGCATGAGGGGAGGGAGAAAAAAACGGAAGAAAAGATTGTGGCTCACCTTTGTTCTGCCTCCGCTCTTGCTGCGGCAACATTCCTGTCTCTGTAAAGTAGCTCTTAAAGGGGTGGGAGCCAAACAACAAACAGAAGCGAGGAGAGCCCTGCACTCACTATCCTTACACCGCATCAAACAATTTTCACCAGGGAAGAGCAGGTACAAGAAAAGTGTGCTGGGACGCGCTTAGGTAGGCGGGGTCGCACTTAATTTCCTCTAAACTCCGGAGCTGGTAGGGAAACAATTGTAAGCTCCGGAGCTTGCAGCCATTTGCTGCGGAGTTTAGGGGTCGTGTATAAACGCCCTTAGTCAATAGCTTTTCTGTCAGGCAGATTTGAGAGGTACAGCAGTGTGTAGTATGGGAAAAGTGATGGAATGGAGATAAGAGCTGTGTGAACATCAAGGCTACCTCTTAGCTATAACTAAATCTCAAATTCCCAAACATAAGACACCTGTAATAGCAATGACTCCCCCCACAACCCCCCCCAATCTAAACTGAGATATTTGAGTAGAGGCTAGAAATGTGCCCCATATGACCTGTCTGAGGTCTGGATGGAAGCGGAATTGAGCTCCAGGGTAAAGTGAAACGATCCAAGATGATTTCAATGGCTTGGCAATTTAGGCCTCAAAAAGGAGTGGACAGGGAAAAGCAGGCTGAGAGGAGAGATTGTATGAATGTAGGAGCTGGTCACATAATCTGGAAGGGAAACAAAAGGGGCTGGAGGTTTCTCCTTGCCAGATCTGAACATGCAATCACAGACAAGAACTGTGCCATCATTCACGGGTCAGGGTGCTCACAAGGAAGGTTTATGTGATGCTGCTGAGTAGAGATGGGCACGACTCAGGAAAAAAAACTTTGTTTTCGTTTTCTTTTTCGGCTAGGGTCCGAGTCGTTTCGTTTCCGTTTTCGCGAAAAATCGGAAAAAATTAGTCGTTTCGTTTTTCGTTTTTTCGTTATCGTTATACTGGTTTGGGGGGGGTAGCGAGCTCCTGGAGGCAGCTGCAGGAGTCAGCCAGAGCCACAAGTGATGGACTGGCAGACTCTTTGCACATGCTGTGTTTCACATACTTGTATGTAGTGTAATGCAAGTAGATCTGGCTTAGGATTAAGATGGGTTAGCAGTGCACAAGAGCTAGGGTTAGGCTAGTGACGGGTGAGGTTAGGGTGAGTATTGGGGTGCACCTCTGGGTGCCTCTCTGACCCACTTAGAAGGACAGTGTACTGGTGTATGGGTTAGGCTTAGGCTTAGGGTTCAGGTTCGGGCTACGATTAGTGGGCTGTTTATGCCCGATTGGCACATCCCAGAAGTCTCTGTGGTCAACCTGGCCAAGTGGCCTTGCGATTGGTGGAAAATTTGCATGTTGCACTCTCATGGGCGAGCCCATCATTGCGAATGCACAGGTGTAAAAAAATAAAATGAAATGAAATAAAATAAAATCAACGGAGACGTTTTTTTGCAAGACAAACCCACTGCTGCTACTGTAAAAATTCAAGCATTTAAAATAGCTAATTTTCGCATGTTTCTGTGGTGCTTTGGTGGGGTTTTGGACCACGATTTAAAAAAAATATTGCGGCCGCCATTTTAGATCCCCCCGCACTGCATGGCAAATGGAGACTCCCTCCCAGCCTGGTTCAGTCAGCAAAACCTGGCCATGCGATTGGTGGAATGGCTCCAAGACTTTGCATGGTCCACTCCCATGGGCGAGCCCATCTTTGCAAATGCGCAGGTGTAAAAAAATAAAATGAAATGAAATAAAATAAAATCAACTGAGACGTTTTTTTGCAAGACAAACCCACTGCTGCTACTGTAAAAATTCAAGCATTTAAAATAGCTAATTTTCGCATGTTTCTGTGGTGCTTTGGTGGGGTTTTGGACCACGATTTAAAAAAATATTGCGGTCGGCATTTTGGATCCCCCCGCCCGCACACCGCATGGCAAAGGCAGACGAGACGATCCCCCCCCCCGCCTGGTACCAGCAGCGCAGCAGTAGCAGTAGCCAAGGAGAGGGGGGCGAGGAAACCCCCACCCCCCAAAAAAACCACCCTTCTGGCCTGGTAGGTGCCCTCAGACAGTTTTCGCCTGCTTTTAGGGCCGGGAATCGGGGGTTTTTTACTTTTAAAAACTTTTTTTCTGTGCCGCTTGGCATTGCGCGATCGCGTGACGTCACACAAGTAACGAGCACGACAAATCAGACCAAAATTGTTCGTTCGTCGGTTCGAGCTCGAAGTCTGGGGCAGTAATTCCCGTTACCGTTTCCGTAGAGTAACGGAACCGACTAACGGAAACGGAAACGGGAATACCGCTAAGTCGTGCCCATCTCTACTGCTGAGGTCACTTTATCAATTATCTCACACAGCTCTTGATCTATTTAGCAGTCAGCTCAATAACCAACCGATCTTACAACTAGTGGGGGTTGCAGATAATTCTCTGTCTTCAGTGCCAGTTGCTTTGTCTTGTGAATGAGAGTAGTTCCTCTTATCCTGCGATGGTTAATTGGTTCAATATGGGTACCACTCTGTGCATGTTAGGCGACTGCATTTCCACCCCCTTCCCATCCCTTCCTCCTTATTAATGGAGACATGCCATTTGATGGCAGAGGTACTGTTGGGTTTCCTTCTTCAGGTTAGCACACTGCAGGACAAACTGCTCCTTTCCGGGGAGGTAGAAAATACCACACCTCAATTGGGTGGAAGATACTGTGACAGGTGAATGTTCCACGAGCATACAGTAAGCAACATTCACCATTTACATCCGTCCCCATGCAAAGTTGTACAGCCACTCCTTCCACGACAGTCTGGGGCTGAGAACAGTTTGAACTGCTCTTGACTGTTCCTAGTATTCTAGCTTATCATGGAGGTGTGGTAAAAGTATGACAAGGGCAGGACCGGAACTAAACCAAAACCAACCCAGCATAATAGCATGCTGTCTTTGTTAAATCAGTTTTAGGCTGGGCTTCATGTGGGCAAGATGTTGACTGTCTCAGCCTCAGGTTTCATTTTATCCACACGCTGATTCATCCAATCAAGTTAGATACTTTCAAGATACATGCAGAAGGGTTTTTAAAATGCAAAACAGGGATCCAGAATGCAAACTAACAAGGAAGTATTTTCTGCAGACCTTTATTACTCCTTTATAAAATAAAATAACTATTTTTCAACATTAAAATATATAAAGGCACTTCACCTTTCAGCAGTTGTTGTCACCACCTCAAAAGCCTCTAGAAATAATGTGTGACTCTTCAAAGAGGTGATGATGAATCATGGGTGGTTTTCCTTTTGAAGAGCTCCTGCTACTGTTTCAGGTTAGTCTTTGCTGGGTCTGCTCCATCGCAAGAGGTACTGTGCTTGCACTTGCTAGAATAAGATGTGTGGTTTTGTTTGCTGGGAAAGGCAGACCTCTTGAGATAGGTCAGATAAATGGGATGATATTTACAGGATGCATTAGCTTTCTAACATCTAGTTACTGTGTTTTACATGGGAATACATGAACTGGCCATGGCACCCAGACTCTGGAACTCCCTCCCACTAGATGTCAGGACTTGCCTCATCTCTGTTTTCTTTCCGAAAACAGGCAAAGACCTTCCTCTTCAGGCAAGCTTTCCCTGAATGATGGAATACCTATTATGTGTCTTTTATATGAATCTATAGGCTCACATAGACTTTGTATTTATAACCAGTATAGCCCTTGTGTGATTCCATTGACAGTATGTTTTCAATATTAGTTTCCATCACTCATAACTTTACATGGAATTTTACTCTCCTTTTAACTGCTCACATTCTCTTGTCACTTTAATATAATGTTGTCTTTTAACACTGTAAGATGTTCCTCAATTCCCTGTTCTCAATACTTGAACATGTCTTAATTGTACTGAACTGTATATTATTCCTAATTACTGTAAGCCACCTTGGGTCCTTTTCCACCTTGGGTCCTTTTCCAAGGAGAAAGGTGGGGTAAAAATACTCTAAAATAAAATAAATAAATAAATTAGTGGCTACATTCAAAGGGTCAAAATACTGGCAGTAACCCAACAGTAAGTAGGCTAATGAATTAGTGGATTTGGTGAGTCAGATTCTCCATAAGTTAATTAATTAAATGGTTTTCTTTAGTTGTGACTTAGTACTAGGTTTCTGTCACTGTCTACTAGTAGATTCTCTGACCTTACCAGCTCAAACATGAAGTGCATCTCAATGAATACATATTTAGTGAGGTGTGTTTGGCTTCATGTTGCACAGGCTTAGCATAGCGAGGAAGGCAAGATGTTTTGTGTGGACCACATATTTTCCCCATCTTTTTCCTGCAGCTTCTGATGCCTCTCCAGTGCCAACACTTGTCGATAAACTGAAAACAATGAGAGTGATGTTCCTTGAAGTTTCCAGCGCTTGTTATAGTGGCACCTTTGGCTGAACTCCGGTTGCTTGGTGTAGTAAGTCACCAGAGTCGGCCCATTTGGATCAATGGAGCTGTTGACTCAACAAAGCCTTACTGGTTCAATAGGCCTACTCTAATACAATTTATTCCAGTAAGCAACTGAATCAGTTGCTGAATAGCATGCCAACATGTCCGTAACTCCTTTGTTTTCCTGGCATCTTAAGTGGACTTCTCCTTCTAGTCACTGCTGCAGCAGAATTTCAGCAGTCTGAGAAAGCAATATGTGAGTGCAGGCTTCCTTCAAAGGAAGGAAACCCACCAAGTTTGCTCGCTCTTTATGAGCCTTTTCACACGACCCCTAAACTCTGCTGCAAATGGCTCCCTGCTCCGGAGCTTAAAATTGTTTCCCCAGCAGCTCCGGAGTTTACAGAAAATTAAGTGCGACCACGCCCACCTAAGCGCGTCCCAGCATACTTTTCAGGTACCTGCTCTCCGGGGGTGAAAAATCCCTGATGCGGATCTAACGTAGTGGATGCCGGGCTCTCCTCGCTTCTGTTTGTTGTTTTTTTTTGCCCCTCCGCCCCTTTAAGAGATCTGAATGCTCCAGGAACAGAGCAAGACCGGAAGAATGAGGTAAGCCGGCATTCTTTTCTTTCTTTTTTTCTCCCTCCCCTCATGCATCCAGCAGCCAGGAGTGCGGAGGGGGTGGGAACACAGGAACAGCGACAAACCCCCAAGATCTCTGGTCTGAATTTAAGTGGCCAGCGGATCTTAGGGGCCATGTGAAAAGGCTCATTGTGCAAGACACTCTTTGAACCTTTTGTACTTTATTTTATAGGAGCCCTCTCATTCGTGTGCATTTTGCTTCATGAATAATTATGAAACATGGATTAGTACTTGGGTTCCCCCACTGGAACTAATGGAATATTTGTCTTTCTCATTATGTTCAGGATGATAATAGCTCAGAGACATTGCAAATACTGTATTAGGAAGGGGGAAATGCTGCTTGTACATGTATAATAACATTTAAATGTTACAGATGTCTAAAGCCAGGTACATAAAATTCAACTTTTCATGTCTGCTAAATGGATGGCTTTCATCTGAATCAACTTGAGCTAATTCCTATGGCATTCAAAGAAGTGAAGGCAAATGAAAGAAGGGGATTTTCTTCTTAAATCCTGCTTTCTCCCTGAACATTCTTTCCAAAGCCGAGGTTGGCGAGGCAGAAGACACAAGAATTCTGAGCCTCAGGTGGGCCAACATCTCATTTGCCCTAATGCCAATATTAGCAAGGAGACTCCCCCCTCCCCCCCCAGAAAAAAACAACCAGAGCAATTGAACAGCATTTTGAAGCTTGGACTGTATAGGGTCAACTCAGCTTTGCAGGGAGTTGCACACAGGTAGTTCAACAGGCACTTTACTTGCTGTAAAAGAGGTTTCACAATTGGTTGTGCCACTGATTGCACTACCGATTCCAAAGTCATGGCCTGCTGACGGGATGCCTGGGGATATCTTGGTTGTGCAGTCATACACGTGGCCAGGCATACAGCTGGGATGTATCTCAGGACCTCAGCAAATACGGTGGTACCTTGTATAAAGGAATTAATTCATTACAAAAGAAATTATGTTAAGCAAATTTTCCTTTATAAAAATTTCCCATAGGAATGCATTTAAAACAGAGTAATCCCTAATCGCGACCATTTTTATGTTGTACGGCTTCGCTCCATAGGCAATTCTTTTAAGCAAATTTCCCCTATCTCCGGAATTTTTTATGTTGTACAGATTTTATGTTATACAAACTGTTTGTTATACGAGGGTCCACAACAAGTTACAGAAACCCTGTAGAACACCAGTAGGATTCTGGCTGATATTAAGTAAACAAACTTTTCCAATACGGAAAAGTGTTTGATATTGGAAAATCAGTGTCTCTAAGGCATCTGTAAACTTCAGCAAAAATACTACAGTACAGCCCTCCTGTGACACAGGCATTTGTCACTCACCAGATGTCATCCCATAAAACTGCAGATAGCATCGTGTTCCCTCCCTCGATATAGAGAGCTGAAATGTTTGCACAGATTTAATTGGAGGTGGGCTTCAAATTACAGCTGTTCATGCCAATGCGCTCCTTAGTGGCAAGGTGACCCATTTTTATGTTCGTTGTTCCAGATCAAACAATTTAATGAGATGTTTTGCCGTGTAGGGTTTGACTGTATTAAAAAATAATAATAATTCAGTCTTACCAGTGTTGCTCTGCATACATTTTAATGTAGCGCTTTGGCTTGGAAAGGGATTTGGAAAACACACTGGGTGACTAGTTGAATAAAAAGCTTAATTTCAGATTCCGTTTTGCAAATGAAGAGCATCCCAATGAATCAACAAATCCATGCAGAGATTGTAGGCATGAAAAAAAAAAAAACTAATGCAAATTGAGAGTTGAGCTATGACCCTCTCCTCTGATGCTCCTCACATATGGTTCTACTCTGCAGTCCTTGATCCGTTTAACTCTGTTCTGGAAGAAGGGATCCTGGAGAATTGAGGCAAACGGTGCTTCTAGGAGGGTGTCCATACAGTATCTTTGGTACTTTTAGTGACATTATTAGTGGAAGCAAAGATGCAAGTTTTCACTTACTTCATTCTTGTTTTTGAGGATGAAAAAGTGATGGTGAACTAGAAGAACTGCACAATGAAACTACAGAAAATATTATCAGGGGACGGGAGGGGGAGATGACTGAAAAGGCAATTAATGAAACTCTTAAAATTCATAACCAATGAGAAGCAAAATATGACAGAAATAGCATCAGAATCATAAATGCAGCTTTCTAGCTTGTTGTGTTTGGAGGCCAAAGAGAACTATAAAAATAAATATAATCATTGCAATGTAATGAAATAATGAAAAAAGGGAAAGCAGATTTCTGCCATGAGATCCAAGAAATTAAAGAGAATTTTAAACCTCAAAAATAAAATGTAACATAATAAAAATAAAATAAAATAAAATAAAGATATGGAAATATTTTTCTGAAGAATTATCTAGAACAGACATAAAGATGACTGATCCCTGTAATGAAGGACTTGGAAATATAGAAAGTGAAGTGACAGCTGCAGTTAAAGCAACTGAAATAAATAAATCAGCAGAAGCAGAAAGGATACCAGTACTCTACTGCTATTTTAAGGTATAGAGACTGAATCTATCACAGTTGTATCAAGAGAATGCCAACAAAAGTGGAAAACAAAACAGTGGCTGACTGATTGAAATGTTCCACATATATTCCAAACCTAAAGAAAGGAGATACCAGGTACTGTAGTAGTGATGGGACTTTTATGTTAATTTACTGTTAGAGATGGGCTTTTCATTTTGGAAGGGGACTGATTCCGAAAAAAAAAATCACGAATCCAGTCCCACTCTGGATCCAACCAGGGTGAAAATCCAACCAGGAAGCAGCCTCTCCCTCTCCCTGGCACTGGCCAATCTGAGAGGGAGGTGGGATGATGCATGTCCTTTCACAGCTCCTGATTGGCCAGTGCCAGGGAAAGGGAAAGATGACACATCATAGCCTGTTCCTGGTTGAATTTTCACCCAGCCCAAACTAGAGCAATGTAAGACAATGGTTGATTTTGTTCCGGAGGGTGGGACTGGATTCTGAATGCCAGCTGTGCTAGCATGTTTTGTTTTGGAACCACTATTGGTGTACAATTCATGAGCCGCCTGAATGGCAAATGTGGCAGAGGTAGGCTTGCAGAAATCAGCTTAGGTCTATTCCTTGAGTTCCATTTGCCTAAGGCACAGCAGCAGACAAAGTCCTTAATTCACCCTTAAGTCAAGGTGTGTGTGTGTGTGTGTGTGAGGTATGTGTTAGCAAAAGCCAGCCAAGGCAGTCAAAACACGCAAGTGCTGTGAATCATGTGTGGCTTGCTTTGTTTCATGATATCCAAACGGCCTGTCTGGAAGGACAACCTCTTACTGTCAAATGGTAAGACTGGCTCCACCATGATATTGATGGAGAGAAAACTTCTCACATGTTATGGGCGGAGTTGTAGCTACTAAAACCAGCTGAAAGCTGTCTGGACTCAAGAAAGATGATGTAGATGTTTTCTGGTTCATGATAGCATCTGGGTCATGTCAGCCTTAACTGCTTCTATTTTTTCTCCTTTGTACATAAGAACATAAGAACATAAGAACATAAGAACATAAGAAGAGCCATGCTGGATCAGGCCAAAGGCCCATCTAGTCCAGCTTCCTGTATCATAGAATCATAGAATCATAGAATTATAGAGTTGGAAGAGACCTCATGGGCCATCGAGTCCAACCCCCTGCCAAGCAGGAACCCCTTCACAATATTTCCGACAGATGGCCATCCAGCCTCTGCTTAAATACCGTCAAAGAAGGGGACTCTACCACCCTCCGTGGCAGCATATTCCACTGCCGAACAGCTCTAACTGTCATGAAGTTCTTCCGAATGTTCAAATGGAATCTCTTTTCCTGTAGTTTGAAACCATTGCCCCGAGTCCTAGTCTCTGAAGCCATGGAGAACAAACCTGTTCCCTCTTCAATATGACATCCTTTCAGATACTTAAACATAGCTATCATATCCCCTCTCAGTCTTCTTTTTGATAGGCTCACAGTGGCCCCACCAGATGTGTTTGGGAGCGCATGAGACTAGATATCTGTCTCCTGATACCACTCTCCTGCATCTGGTATTTGAGGTACCCTGGTTTAAAGCCTGGAGATTACACATCTCCATCATGGTTTGTAACCTGTGATGGACTTTTCCTCCAGGAATCTTTTCCTCCACGAATCTGTCCAATCCCCTTTTGAAGGCATCCAGGTCAGATGCCATCACCGCATCCTGTGGCAGGGAGTTCCATAGACTTACAACGCGCTGGGTGAAAAAATATTTTCTTTTGTCAGTTCTTACTCTCCCAGCACTCAATTTGAGTGTATGTCCCCTAGTTCTGGTATTTTGAGAGAGGGAGAAAAGCTTCCCTCTATCCACTTTACTCATACCCTGCATTATTTTGTACGTCTCAATCATATCCCCCCTCAAGCGCCTTTTTTCCAGACTAAAGAGGCCCAAATGTTTTAGCCTTTCTTCATAAGGGAGGTGCCCCAGCCCAGTAATCATTTTAGTCGCTCTCTTCTGCACCTTTTCCAGTTCCACTATGTCTTTCTTGAGATGCGGTGACCAGAATTGTACACAATACTCCAGGTGGGGCCTTACTATTGTTTTGTATAATGGCATTATAATGTTGGCTGTTTTATTTTCAATCCCCTTTTTGATAATCCCTAGCATGGAATTGGCCTTCTTCACTGCTGCCACACATTGGGGAGACACCTTCATGGAGCTGTCCACCAACACACCAAGATCTCTTTCCTGATCCGTCACGGATAACTCAGAGCCCATGAGTTGATAGATGAAGTTTGGATTTTTTGCCCCAATATGCATTACTTTACATTTGGTTACATTAAAATGCATTGTAGTAGAGGCTGTTCTGTTTATCAGTGTCCCACATCAGATTCAGGTTACCCCAGTCAACTAGCCAACCAACCAACCAACCCACTTTTGTCTGCCTCCTTACCAGAAGCAGGGGACAAGGCCATATCAGTGCTCCTCTCCTTCTAAACCCTTAGTGTCAACTCAGAAAAGAACAGCTGTAAGTACGAAGATATCTATTAATGGGGAAAAATGTATTTGTTCTATTCTTCAACTGAGTTGTGAATGAACGGGGTGGGACTGAGGAAGGATCTTGAGTGAATACTACCTCTGTGTGTACATGTTTGATTATTTGCCTGCCTTTCTGCATTGGAAAGAGGACTAGAGATGGGCATGAAACAGAAAAATAGCATTTCATTTTCATTAAAAAATCATAATTAAATAAAACAATATGAAATGATTTGCTATGCTATAACAAACAAATTCTCTCTCTTTAAATATAAATAATAGAGGTTTATGGGTAAAAGAAGCTAGATCTTACTGTATCCTCTTGATTTCATATGATTTTTGAATGGGATCTTTCCCAAATCACCATCAAATCATCCTCCGCTCTGATATATCTGAAAGCCCATGTCTTCCCAGATGGACCACTATATCTTACTGGTACATCATCCGTTCCTGTGTCTCATTGCTCTGCACACAGATTGCAATTTCCAGCCTGCTGTCCTGATTTTCTAAAATGGTATTGGTATGTTCTGACAAGGCAATATGAAACATTTTGTTTCCAAAATGAAAAATGTTGGTTTGTTTCAGTTCTTGATGAAATCCTTGCTTGTGTTTTGTTTTGTTTCATATTGTAATATAATAAAACAACAAAATAGCATGTTGTCTTTTGTTTTGTGCCCATCTCTAAAGAAGATCCATTTTAGTTGCTGGCTTTGTGTCTGTGTCAAAACTTCATAGGAGACACTGGCTGCTGTGTCACCTGCTACATCAGTCACAATGGGCATCAGCTGCTCTGGTCTCAGTATTGATGCCAATTGTACACGATATGTTCCTTACATCTTGTATGGATGTTTACATCTTTATCAGCTGCTGCCATTATTTTGTTTGTTTGTTTGTTTGTTTAAACCTATAACCTACCAATTAGTGGACAGGCTACTACTCTGGGTGTCTTCCAGATTTAAAAAATAAAATAAAAATACTCAGAATCAGAACCCACTCTGGCAAATGATGGTGCATTAAATTATAAAATTAATATTACAAAGGCGTGAGGTTTATAAAGGCCTGGGTAAAACACCATGTTTTCACTTGCTTTCAGAAGCTCAGGAGGGTGGAGTGGCCAATTGCGCCTCCACAGGAAGGGGGTTCCAGAGTGGGCCAGCCATGACTGAGAAGGCACAGCTTCTAGTTGATGACTTCTGGGTTTCTCCCAGAGTGGCCACCTGCAGCATCAAGGATTGAGAGATGTGGGTGGGATGGGCAGAAAGCCTCAGGGAGAGGCCCTCTGAGAGGTAGCAAGGTCCTCTACTGTAAAGAGCTTTATAAGTTAACATCATTACCTTGAGTTTGGCCTGGAAGGGTACTGGGATCCAGTGCAGGTGGGCCAGGACTGATGAACTATGGTCAAATTGAGATGTATTAGTGACCAACCAGGCTGCTGCATTTTCCACTTGTTGAATTTCCAAACCGCCTTCAAGGGCAGCCCTATGTAGAGGGCATTGCAGTAGTCAATCCTTGAGATGACAGTACCCCCTGCCTATCGTAGGAGTTAGGGACCCGACCCGTGATAATTGAAAATCCAAGATATGCAGATGTGGGGCACGTGGGGTCTATCTGGGCCCTCCTGCATTTACCCTAGGCCCGGCGCTGCCTTGAACGGGCCTCCAATGGGCTTCTGAGGACTCTTGGAGGCCTCAGAAGTGCTTTCCAGTCATCTGGAAGTCACTTCTGGTTTCCTGGAAGTCACTTCCTGTTATCCAGAAAGCACTTTTGGGCCTCCGACAGGCCCAGGAAGGCCATCAGAGGCCTGTTCGGGCAGCACCAGACCTGGGGTAAGTACAGGAGGCCTGAAACAGGCCCATCCAGCTTACCCCAGGGGGCCTTTGTTTCATATACTGCAGTCCCGCGATATACCAGGACTGCAGTATATGAACCGCGAAAGGTCAGAGGGTTACTGTACCAACACATGAAACAGAGTTATTAGGGACTTCCTGTCAAGAAGGGGATGGAGATGTCCAATCTGCTCAAATGGAAAAATGTGGATTTGGCCATGGCCAAGATCTGTTTCTCCATGGAGTGGGCCATTTTTGCCTAGCCCTTAATAAATATAATATAATATATAATATAATATAATATAATATAATATAATATAATATAATATAATATAATATAATATAATATAATATAATTAGTCCATGTTATAAAATGGTCCGTTAAAACTATAAAGGCCATGTTCACAGCTGACAAAAGCAGAGTATTACCCATATGTAAGATCTCGCTCGGAGTCAGTGAGTCACAGAGTAGGACCTGGAAGCCGCTGAGCCTAATTCTATTTGTGTGCCAAGCCTGGTAATAGTTAGTACACAGATAAGAGCTAGAAGAAGCATGTTTTCATATATTATCTCCTGCAGAGCTTCAGGGCCTGGCAAACACCACCTGGGCCACAGCCCTGAATGAAATTAAACGCTGGCCATCTGGGCGGGAAACTTGTGGTGCCAGGTGGAGCTTCCCATGCGACATCCCATCCTATCCAATCCTATCCCCATCATCAACACCACCACCACCACCAGCAGCAGCAGCAACAAAAACAAAAAGCTGAGCTCCACGGAGTCAATGAGGTCTGCTGCTAAGCCAGAGTTTACCCAAATTTTACCAGAATTCCAGAGAGGAAAGTGGATATGGGGATGCCCTGCAGAGGATGGAGATCTTTCAAAGAGAAATCCTGCAGGTAGTCAATTGGTCAAGAGGCAAAACAGGGCAGGGAGTGACAAAACCTTTTCGCCTTGCCAATGGCATATTAAACTACTTTACAGTACAGGGATATCTCCTATATGCAAACTCACATTCTGAATATGCCACAAAGAGGAGGCCAGACAGGGGAAGGTTGACTTAATTCGAACCAGTAAGAAGTTTTGCAGGGAAAATCCCCGCTGCCGGCTGGCTCTGGGCAACATTTGGACTGGAAACTACAGGGATATGGCTTGACAGTTGCCTAGAGTGTTTTCTTGTATCCAGGAGCATTGCTAGGAAGGAACATGTTGTAAAATGTAATTGCCTGTCATGTGTGAGCGTGCATGTGTGCAAAGGTATGGCAATGTTACATTTCAAAAGTGAGGCGGTGATGAGTAGGAAGGGACATCGTTATTTTGTTTGTGTATGATTAAATAGTCCGGGAGGAGGGAGGGTTCCTGTTACGCTTTGTTCCTTTTCACATTTTGGAAACATGTTAAGAGACATTTGAGTTGGAGCTTTATGTTCTTTCCCTTAATCTGCGGCGAAATGATGAGCAACATAATGTAGCATAGAACGAATTGCTTTTAAAACAATCCAGATTTTTGTGCATCCTTTGCCAGAGCAATGAAGCTGACACCCCCCACCCCCAAACACACACACACCTGGTGACTGGGTACTCAATCTATCATCTTCAGAAGGATCGAAGGTTGAGTCATACTTGAGCTGGCCACCTGAGCCTGTCAGGACCAAACTCAGGTCATGAGAGAAGGCTTCCCTGCAGTACAGTAGGACCGCTGTATCCATGGGGGAGCAGTTTTTAATCCCAGAATAATGGTGGCACAAGGGGTGGTGGGGTGCCAGCATGAAAGCTTTTGCCTCCAATACCCATCCAAATGGCAAGGAAGGAAGGAAGTTTTTTCCGCTTTCTCCTTGCCGCAGCCAAACAGCAAAGAGTAAAGGGGGGGGACCTTTCTTTCCTCTTGCCGCTGCAGGGCCTTGCTGCCCAGCAGTAGCAGTGGCGATGAGGAGGAAAGAAAAAAAAAATAAAACTTATTGCCCTGATGCCTACTGCCCTCCTCCTCACTGCTGCCACCATCCCGGGCCAGTCAGCCACCCGGCCTTTGAACTTCTGGGTTGAGTCCCAGGCGGCCGATTGGGAGTTTTGAATTTCCTGCTCAAACTTCTGATCTGCCACCAGGGACCTGAGTGGGACATTCAAAGTCCCCACCTCACCCCTCCGGAGGGTGCCTTGCTGGCCTCTGGTGGCAGCAGTGGCGAGGAGGAGGGTGGCGAGCATCAGTGGCAGTAAGTTTTAGTTTTAATTTTTTCATTTCTTGCCACCCGCCACTGCTCACCAACCGTGGATAACTAAATCCGTGGTCAGTGAATCAGCAGATAAGTTGGTTGTACTGTACTGCAGCTTAACCACTGTGCCATGTGTCTCCTAGTGGCTCCGAGGTCAGTGAGACAGAGAACCCACTCCAAGTGTTCTGGTCTGGAGGGAAGAGCTGGGTATCCATGCTAATGAATCCTGCCTCCAAAATAGGTTCGTCTTCCCTTTAAATCTGGACTGGAACCTAGAGTGGATTTACCACCCCCTTGACATTGGCAGGCTCTCTCACCATCAGCATGGCCCCTGACCCTGCAGGAGCCATGCTGATCCTTTGCAACACTGCATGAAATTCTAGTGATCCCTTGTTTTCTAGGAGCTGCAGCAGCAAGTTGGGTTGGGGACATCTGCCCTCCCTGAGGCAAGTGTGAGCCAACATGTTGGATCTAGTCCATTGGTGAGGAAGATGATGTTCCAATGGGTCTAAAGGAGCATTCTTGGTTCTATTCATTCCCATGTTCTCTTCTGCCTTTGCACAGAAGAACTGTATCTAAATGAAAATAATAATAAACAACCCTAGCAAACAGCTCATTTGGAGAAAGAATGACGGACTGAGGGTTAATAACATGTTCCGTGGCTTACTGAGGACTAAAATCTGGAATCTCCCCACTTTCAGGCCATCACTGGAATGGCTACAGCCTACAAATGCTCAGTTGTTATTTCATATGAACATAAGAGCAGCCTTGCTGGAACAGGCCACAGCCCATCCAGTCCAGCATCCTGTCTCACACAGTGGCTCACCATTTGCTCCAATTTGCTGCAAATGGTATTGAGAGATATCCTGCCTGTCTTTCCAACCTGGAGGTTGTCCATAGGCATCCATAATGATAGCCATTGATACCCTTGTTCTCCGTGAACTTGGCCAATCCTTTCTTAAAGCTGGCAACAGCATTGGGAGGTCTCTGACGGGTGTGTTTGTCTTAGTTTGGCCTTTCCCACCATAATTTTTAATTCCTCAAACATTCTGAAGTGCAGTTGGGGGGGGGTTGATAGAAAATTAACTTAATGTGTTCAGCATTTTTGCCAGTTATCCCAAAGAGTGCTGACCACTAAGAACTCATTTATTGCATTCTGCCTACTGACAGATTTCAGTGAGCGTTTATAAAATGTCAGAGAGTATTACTGTAACACTCTATTTTCTGGCATAATATTAAAAACTACAAAGCCGTTGTCCTGAGTGCAAAATAGCTTTGATAACCTGCACTCTTTCTCCTGTCAGCAATCCTTAGGATAAAACACTGGATTAATTAACACACAGGAGAGCTAATTGATTCCTTTCTATAAAGTTATTTAATTGCATCAAACACAGAAAGCAATTTCCTCTCCAAAAGGGAAATGCAAAGAAAGAGATGCCAGAGACACACAGAAGACACTGTACAAGGTACTGGTGGTTTAATAGAGAAGAAAAGATAAGTACTGTTTTCTCATATACACTGGCCAAGCTTAGTGATGTAGGATCCCGCTACAAACACATTAAACTCCACCCCCCCCCAAAAAAATCTCTTTCTGTCCCGGGGGGGGGCTGCCCTGTTTTAACACACATGTGGGTTGATTTGGACTTGGCTCAACACTTTGTCCCAGATTTCTTCAGAAATAGAGTGGTGTTGAAACAGGGGTGTCCAAACTTCAGCCCTCCAGATGTTTTGGACCACAACTCCCATAATTCCAAGCTTGTATTGCCAATGACCGTGGGAGTTGTAGTCAGGGCTGGCGCTAGGGTTTTTTTGCGCCCTAGACGAGGGGTGGGGGGCGGGGCAGGGCAGGGGGCAGGGGGCAGGGACGGGGCGGCAGGGGGGCAGCGGATGGCAGGGGACAGCAACGGGCATGGGGGGCAGATGGCGACAGGCACGGGGGGTGGGCACCTATGGGTGGGGGGTGGCAGGCGGATGGCGGTGGGGGGACAGGCGGCGGGAGTGGCGGGGGGTCAGCAGGCTGGCCAGCACCCTCTGTCCATTTTGGCACCCTAGGCAACTGCCTAGTTCGCCTTAATGGACACGCTGGCCCTGGTTGTGTCCAAACCATATGGAGGGCCAAAGTTTGGACACCCGTGTGTTAAAGTAACCTTCCATTATCCTTTCTCAACCTCTCCTCCTGTAGCTGTTTCTCTGAATGCTGCTGAGGTTGGCTGTTCCCAGACACTGGAACTCCTACCCACTGGAGGCCAGGCTGCCCCAACTTTTGCTGCCCTTCCACCAGTAGGCAAAGACCTTTCTCTCCTGTAATCAACCCCCCCCCCCCCCCCAGTTTTGTACAGCCTCCCCTGTGACTGGCTGCTAGAGAGAAGTTTTTACAGGGCTTCTTGTACTTTCTTTCTTTTAAGAGTACTGCATTGATTTCATTTACCCTTTTCAATATATTTGTTTAATTCTTTTACCAGATTAGGATGCTTATTGTTTTTAGCTTGACATGTCCAAACTTTGCCACTCCAGATCTTTTGGACCGCGACTCCCACAGTCCTTTGTAATGTTATTGTCACAGTTATTGTCACTGGCAATCTAAGCTTAGAATTCTGAGAGATATGGTCCAAAACATCAGGAGGGCCAAAGTTTGGACATGCCATTTAAACAATGTTTCTTGTCTTGATGATGATTGTAGGCCTTCCTTGGGTCCTTTTAAAGGAGAAAGTTGGGGTAGAAATATTTTAAATAAATAAATGATAAATACAATAAGCTGCTTTGCTGCTTGTTGCCATTGCAACCAATTCTTGGCCACTTCCCAGGCCCATTGTGGTTTCTATGATACGCACATGGGAAGGTACTGTCAGAAATCGAATGGGGCTGGGAGGCTGCCAAGAGTACCTTGTAATTCAACAGCTTGCTCGTTTGGTGCTTTACAAAACCTTCAGGAAAATGGGAGAAACCTGTTAAACATGCAAAATAGTTTAAGGTAAGCTCACCTCCCCCACATAAATGCAATTCACTCATTGCCCAGGGCATGTTTTGTTTGTCTCAAAGACATTTTGACAACATATTTCATGATTTTGAAAGAGGGGGAAAAGAAATACTGTAATCACCCCTGACACCCTGGTTTTATACAGTATTTGCATATTCAGACAGGGCTTCATTCTTCAAAGTTACCTTTAGAATATTCAGCAGTTGGTTTCTTAGAAGAGAAGATGCTTTGAACTCTTTAAAACCACTGAACAAATGCTTGTGTCTCTATTATTCCTGTGGCAGAATAGATGATGATGTAAAATTCAAATGGCTGCACCCTGGGCAAGGCTTTGTGGCTTTCTAGAGCTGAACACAGGGGTCCATTTTCAGCACTTTGAAGTGCCATTCCTCTGTTGTGCCTTAGGTGGAATTTTCCGGGGGGGGGGGGGAGCGTCCTGTGGACAAGATCCACACACTGGGATTGGCCAAAAGATAAGCAATCAGATTTTCCAGTGTCCCTCCTTATGTGATCTGAGTGCTGATTCTTTGAAAGGCAAAAGGGCCATGTCTAGTATGTTCCTGGCAACTCTATTATAAAAGACACTTTTATTTTAGTGAACTGTATTAGGTTGTGTTGACATAGAGTGGGCCAGATGCCTTTAGAGCAGGCATGTCCAAACTTTGGCCCTCCTGATGTTTTGGACCACAACTTCCAGAATTCTAAGCTTAGATTGCCAATGGCAAAGGACTGTGGGAGTTGTGGTCCAAAACATCTGGAGGGCCGAAGTTTGGACATGCCTGCTTTAGAGTATCAGTGTGGATAGAATCATAGAATCATAGAAGCATAGAGTTGGAAGAGACCTCAAGAGCCACCCAGTCCAACCCCCTGCCATGCAGGAACTCTCATCACAGTACTCCTGACAGATGGCCATCCAGCCTCTGCTTAAAAACCTCCAAAGAAGGATTGCAGATTGCACTGCCAAGCAGCTCTAACCATCATGAAGTTCTTCCTAATGTTCAAATGGAATCTCTTTTCCAGTAGTTTGAAACCACTGCTCCAAGTCCAATCTCTGAAGTCATGGAAAATAAACCTGTTCCCTCTTTAATATGTCATCATTTCAAATATTTAAACATAGCTATCATATCCCCTTTCAGCCTTCTTTTTGAAAGATAAAACATTCCCAGCTCCCTAAATCGTTCCTCATAAGACATTTCTTACAGACCTTCAACCATCCTTGTTGCCCTCCTCTGTACCCCCTCAAGGTTGTCAACATCCTTTTAAAATTGAGGTGGGCAGAACTGGATACAGTACTCCAAGTTGGGTCTGACCAGAGCAGAATAGAGTGATACTATCACTTCCCTTTTCTCTAGACACTATGCAACCAAGAATTGCACTGGCTTTCCTGGCTGCCATATCACACTTCTGACTCATGTTCAATTTGTGGTCCACCAAGACTTCTAGACTCCCAGCCAGGTATCTCCCATCCTATATCTGTACAATTCATTCTTTTTACCTAGATGCACCACCCTACATTTCCCTCTGTTGAACCCAATTCTGTTAGCTTTGACTCAGCACTCTGATCTATCAAGGTCATTTTGGATTTTCATGTTATCTTCTAGGGAATTAACAACCCCTCCCAATTTGTTATCATCTCCAAATTTAATTAGCATACTCTGTATTTCTTCCTCCAGGTCATTAATAAAGGTATTGAACAGCACTGGACCCAGAACAGAACCCTGGGGCACCCCACTCTAAGCTGAAGAGAGGCCGTTTATGATCACCCTTTGGTACGATTAGTCAACCAATTACAAATCCACCTAACAGTAGCACTATCTATCCCACTTTCTACTAACTCCTTTGCAAGAATACCATAGGGAACCTTATTGAAGGTATTACTAAAGTCCATATAAGCAATATCCACAGCATTTTCCTCATCCACCAGGCCTGTAATTTTATCAAAGAAAGAGATCAAATTAGTCTGCATGACTTGTTTTTAAGAAACCCATGTTGACTTTTTGCAATGACAGCATTGTTTGTTAAATAATTACAGACTGCCTGTTTAAAAATCTGCTCTAGGATCCTTCCAGGAATTGAAGTCAAGCTGACTGGGCGCAATTATTTGGGTTCTCCTTTTTCCTCTTTTTGAAGATGGGGACAACATTAGCCCTCTGCTTAAGACCAGATCTAAAATGGTTGTGCCTCTTGTTGCCTCCCCTCTCTTCTGGATCATGAAATTGTCTGCAAGGGACCTTGCATTATTAGCTGAGTTGGAATGACAACGTATATCAGGATAGTTAAAATCTCCCATTAGAACTACATCTCTCCCTTTTGACTGTGTGGCCATCTGCTCACAGAAAGCATCATCCCACTCCTCCAGCTGGCTTGGGGGTGTCTATAATATACCCCCGCAGTGACATCCCTCCCAGTTTTCTCACCCCTGATTTTCACCCAAATACTCTCAACTTGCTTTCCCTGCTGTATATCCTGTATTTCTTCAACTGAATGATTGTCCTTAATATATAAAGGCACCCCCCCTCCTTTCTTACTAGGTCTGTTCCTTTGAAACAGGTCATACAGTCGCCTTCAATAACTACATTCCATCATAAGTCTCACCCCATCAAGTTTCAGTGATGTTAATTATGTCATATTTATTTTGCTGTATTAGGAGTTCCAGCTCCTCTTGTTTGTTCCCCTTGCTCTGTGCATTTGTGTAGAGACATTTGAGGCTTCATGTGCTTCTTACATGCCTAGCTTAGCCTGTTTTTCCTCACACTGATAGTTTGCACTACCCCTTGTCCTGCTCCTATTGCAACATTTCGGCTAATCCCCACAACCTCTTCTGGATTTCTCTCTATCTTTATGAAAAATTTCTCCCTTCCCCTGTAAAGTCAGTTTAAAGTACTCCTTATTAAATCTGCAAGCCTCTTGGCAAAAAGCAGGAGCGTGGTGGCTGCGGAGCCCTCCTCTTCCTCTTCTTTGGTGTGAGAGGTGTAAGGTGTGCTCTCTCTCTCTCTCTCTCTCTCTCTCTCCCTCTCTCTCTCTCTCTCTCTCACACACACACACACACACACACAAGCCTGTCTGCCCATGTGCGCATGCACACCCGCCCCATGCCCACTGGATTTGGCTCCCGTTGCTGGGTGGATGCAATGTGGGGGGGGGGCGCAGGAAGGGTGCAAAAATAAACTTTGTCCCCAGGTGCTCCAAATCCTTGATACACCTCTCCTTGGATTAAAATGATAAAATGATGTGGGAATTAAGGAGTGTAGCAAGTAAAGCATTTCTTATCAGTGATTTTCTGACTACTATGCGAAGACTCCCTGTCCTCCTGCACCAGAAAGGTGGTTACTTCACGTCCTTCCTCGTTCTGAGATTATGTTCATTTCGTAATAACGTTCATGGTCATGTGGTCTTGTCCTGGTGCTGTCCCTGTTTCCGTTTACCCACGGGCATGATTGACGACTGTTACTTCATGTCTTGTTTTGTGACAATATCTGTACTTCCCTGCCTTCGTTTCCCCCCTTTTTTTGGTCTGACCTTCAATTTTTCGATATTCCGATTCTCTGTAAGTTTGCCTTTCATGTGTTAAGCAGAAAAGTTTGAGGTTTATGCCTTCTTATCTCTCTGCGATGCATTGTTTATGCCATTGGGATTGTACTGGAGAATGCAACTTCACACTCCTGCCACTAGATGGAGAGTGTGTACGTTGCGTGATGAGACTGACTTCATGGGCACTTGTCTCGAAACTGGAACCGGGACAAGAGAATTCCCGAGGTCAGGGAGAGGTATGGCTGATCACGCTTAATTCCCAGTTCAGGGGGCATGGTCAGGATGAGATTCCGCTGTCACGCAATGGACAAGGAGTAACATTTTCTCAATCCATGATGAGCAGGACGTGAAGTAACCGTCAAAGATTTCCAAGCTTCCTGCAAATATCAGTTCCTCCTTTCTTTTCCCTCTTTATATTCTTTCACCCATTGTTTTGTGTAGGGAATTGCCAAATTCTACCCAGTTTAACACTCATTCCAATTAATCATGCTCAGGAGAGATGCCATTCTACGAATAAATTGTAAGAACCCTGTCTGCATGTTTATTGCAATATCTGCCTTTCTGCTGGCCTCCAAAGAGCCAAAGTACCACTGAGCTTTGTGCCATCCAATCTATAGTCTGGTTGTTCTGGGTAAAAGCCATCTGGACATCACAGAAATAGTTGGATGTGGCTAATTTGGAGCTCTACTAAATCCAGTGCACCACTTGAGCCCCTGAAATATTTGTATAATGTAAGTGATACATACACAAAATGTACTATGACTATTAAACATGGAATCTGTATATAATGATTAAAAAAAGCAAATGGTAAAGTTCAAAGGCCATTGATAATAAAGGAAAGAGATAATAAGGCCATTTTGACTGATTTTCTAAATGTCAACAGGGCATAGTTCCAAAACTGCTGTAGAGAAATCCATTTTCTTCATCTACTCGCCAACCCAACCTCTCAGGATGACTCAAATGGGATAGTCACATAAATATATCCTCAACCAGGGCAGCAGGTTTTCCAATATCTTGGCCAAACCCATTTAGGGCTTTATAGATCAAAACCTGCAAGCAGACTACAGACTGTTGACTGGATATCCTGTGTTTGAATGGACTTGCTTTTTCTCTCCAGGTCGAAGGTTAGAATATCAGAAGGAAGCTTGGATTTTAATGGGAAATATCAGGGAGCTGGTTTTGTAAACGGGGAAGCCTTGAGGATTCTCCTCAAATAAGTACTACAAGTACGCATTTGAACATTTGGGCCTCTCCATGACTAGAAGCAACACAGCCAAGAAACAGATTCGTTTGGCTGTTCTGCTTGCCATTTTCCTACCACCCTTACGCGTTAGTAGAGCAGTTTATAAGGAGCTTCCTGCAATTTGTGTTTTCACAGGTTTCTCTTCCCTTGTTTACCATTGTCTTTTCTTTGGGCAATGAATAAAAAATGCTATGAAATATTGAGAAGGTTTTTCTGGAAGGATTCCACAGAATGTGCAAAAACGTGCTTTTATGCTTTTGGGTATATCCACAGTACAAGCGGCTGGGGAAGAGGAACAGGCAAACATATTTAGTTTTTGCAAGCAAAGATGTAATTAATTCTTCTCAACTGGCCCCAGTCGCAATTGTGTTATTTTGGGAATGGCTGTCTCTTGGATAGAGATGATGAATTTTGTCTCAGTGTCTGATTTCCTGCTTAATTTCAGATTCATTGTCCACTTGATTTTTCAAAAAATCCTAACCCTAATCTTCTAGCAAATCAACACTGCTACTATATTGTAATTACCATGTGAATGTTCTGTTCCTTACTTCATGGGAAAGCCATAATTCAGGCTTGTTAATGTTGTTTGTTTGTTTGTTTGTTGTTAAAAACTATGATTTGTATTTGTTGCATTTGAATGGACCACCATTATCGCGTCTACCTGGTAAAGTGCCATTCCACGCCTCCGTTTAACCTCTACCGTCTGATCCCAAATGTTCAAACAAAGTAAATCAGGCACCGCCGTGTACTTAAGTAAGTGACAGGATTAACAAAAGAATCGAACATGCTGGAGAGACTTTTATAAATCTCTCCATTCCCCCCTATGAGATTTCCTCCCATCATTTCTAGCAACAGTTACGTCTCAGCATGTAACATTCACAGAAGCTGACAAGCTTCGCAAATTCTTTTTTGGCTCCGAGTACTCATCTGCCATGAAAATCAGCTTGCAGATTTCTTTATGTAACCAGTATCCAGAAGGAGTTCTGTGTTCTAGGACACATCTCTCTCTCTCCCCCCCCCCTCTCTCTTTACACTTAAGGAAAATCACAATAAATAAAAGTGTTGAAAACAGATAATCCGTGTTCTTTCTTGGCTCTAATAAACACAAAGGGTGACATACACAGATATGCGTGTGGTGTTTTCTGTTATGTGGCAAAATGTCTGCTATATCGGTAGGTCAGATCATATTCAAGGTTATCCCTCCAGGCACACAAGTATTATATAATAGGGATGGGCACCTTACAAAAAATGGCATGCTGTTTCATCGTGTCTTAAGGTTATGACACATTTTGAACTGGAACAAAATGCCATTTCCCCCTTCTAAAATAGAACAATTTGTTCTAGTGGAAATCGCAGTGGTGCTTCCTTAAGCTCTCCCGTGTAACCCCTTGAAATTTGGAAAGGTTTGGTTTTCAGGGAACTGGGTTATTAAGCTCCAAAGGAGGTGTGGGGGGCTTAAATGAAGGAGTGTGGATCAGAGCTTTACCATAGAGAGGGGAAGCTGTAAATTAATCCTCTAATTGGTATTGCATGCCAGACACACTCCTTCCATTAAGCACCCCCACATCTCCGGAGCTTAATAACTCAATTTCCTGAATCCCAAACCTTTACAAATTTTGAGAGGTTCCCTAAAAATCACGTGGAGAAGGTACCCCTGCCATTTCCATGCCTTGGATCAGCAATTTTCCATTGCATCTTTTTTAAAAAAATGAAATTTGGAAAGGTTTGGGATTCAGGGAGCTGAGTTATGAAGCTCCAAAGGGGGTGTTCCTAGGAAAAAAGCTTTCTTACTGGAATTAATGGAAAGTGGTAGTGGCACTATCTCTCACCCGACCTTGACAGATTAGAGTGCGGGGACAAAGCTAACGGGATGGATTTCGACGGAGGGAAATGTACGGTGCAACATCTAGGTAAAAAGAATGAATTGCACAGATATAGGATGGGGGATACATGGCTGGAGAATAGTACCTGTGAAAGGGATTTGGGGGTCTTGGTGGACCACATATTGAACATGAGTCAGCAGTGTGATGCGGCAGCCAGGAAAGCCAATGCGATTCTTGGTTGCATCAACAGAACCATAGTGTCTAGATCAAGGGAAGTGATAGTGCCACTCTATTCTGCTCTGGTCAGACCCCACCTGGAGTGCTGTGTCCAGTTCTGTGCGCCTCAATTTAAAAAGGATGTTGACAACTTCGAGCGGGTGCAGAGGAGGGTGAACAGGATGGTTGAGGGTCTGGAGGAAATGTCTTATGAGGAACAGCTTAGGGAACTGGGAATGTTTAGCCTTTCAAAAAGAAGACTGAGAGGGGATATGATAGCTATGTTTAAATATTTGAAAGGATGTCATATTGAAGAGGGAACAGGTTTGTTTTCCATGGCTTCAGAGACTAAGACTTGGGGCAATGGTTTCAAACTAGAGGAAAAGAGATTCCATTTGAACATTAGGAAGAACTTCATGACAGTTAGAGCTGTTTGGCAGTGGAATATGCTGCCACAAAGGGTGGTGGAGTCTCCTTCCTTGGAGGTTTTTATGCAGAGGTTGGATGGCCATCTGTCGGAAATATTTTGAGGGGGTTCCTGCATGGCAGGGGGTTGGACTAGATGGCCCTTGAAGTGTCTTCCAACTCTATGATTCTATGATTCTATGATTCTATGCTTTCTATTCCAATTAGAATGGTTTTCCCCTGGGGGCACCCCCTTCGGAACTTCAGAATTCAACTCTGGGACCCCCCAAACCTTTCCAAATTTCAGGGGTTACCTAAAATTGCTTGCTCACCTGGGTCCATAGCGTTTCATTTCATTTCATAAGAAAGCTATTTAAAATTCATTTTGTAAGGAAACAAATAGAAACTACTCTCGAAACTAAAAGAAACAGAACAGTATTTTTCCATTTCGTGCCTATCCCTACATATACCTATGACAGCTGATTATTTGTAGACAAAGTCATGCTGCCTCTCACTTGCAAAGCATAACCAAGCTTTTTATAGAAGCATGGACTGAAGCAACCTTGTGTTAGAAAGGAGAGTCCTTAACTTCATAAGGATTCATTGCTACTAGATTAAGGATTAGTAATCTAGTGAGGCTCCATCTCACCCATTCACTGATAAGCGTATCTCAGACATGAGATTTAGAAGAGTGTCTGTGGGCTTTGGCAACTTTGAATTCATTCACATGGGGGCATCTGGTGTTTTTTCACTTGACTGCTTTGGTCGAGACAAGTTCTTTAACAAGTCCAAGGCAATAATAAGCTTAATGAGTAAGCAGACTGGTAAGAGTGTGTACACATGTATATGTTCGCACACATGTGTACACATATGTGTCTGCATGGCTGATGCTTGCCTCTCTTTTATTTTATTTTATTTTATTTTATTTTATTTATTTTGAATATTTTTACCCCACCTTTCTCCTTGGAAAAGGACCTTGCTGACCTTAAGCTCAGTCCTGGCCTCTTCAGGTCATACTGGGAGGTTGGGGGTGGGGAATTGTCCTACATAACCAGCCACTGTCATTCACTGTAGACATCCATGATCTGGGTAACCAATGGTCTGATCTTGATGCCAGGACAGCCAGTATGGGAAAAGTAAGGAAATGGTATAAAAATGTAATAATTCACTTGAGGTCAATACTTATATGTGGAAATTAATAAAGTCCCATGAATTTCAAAATATGACTAAAGCTGGATCTAACTTCATATAAGTAGTACCAGTTAGGGTATTTTTTTTAAATATATTTTTAATGTGACTTATAAAGTAACAAGCAGATTACTCCCACCTTCCCTTTTGCCTGCAAGAGCATTACCTGAGTGGAGCCTTGCTCCAAACCATGTGAATAGTATAGGAAAAGGGGAGCTTTTGATGGTCCTCCCCCCTTGTGTCCCCTAGTTCTCCACTGTTCTGGAGGGTCCTCTGATTTCCCCAGAGTAAATTTAGAGAGGGATTAACCTAAAACAGTATAAAGAACTCATAAGTGATTTGAGTGAATCAGTTCTACCATTAGAAATTCGTTCTGAGTAACCCACTGTTCTTCCTTGTCTGAAACAAGGATGGTCACCCTAAGCTTTCTTCAGTAGCATCAGCTTAGGACTGGATATCAAGTGATTTCTTTTGTTGCTATTGTCAAAAGCAGCAGCAGTCAGAAATCCCTGCTCATCTGCTAAAATCACCAAAAGGTATGGCAGTAGATCCAGTCTAGAGCTATGCATGTGCTCCCTGATTCTGTTAGGAAGCCAATTCAGCCTGGAATTATTTGTGCCCATCATAGATTGATTTGTGCCCTGGATCTGAATGGGCTGACAGGTCTTTCTTTTACTTGCAGTTTCCTGCACGTGGCTTCCTTTTATGTAAACCATAAAGAAAGAGTCAACCTGCCAAATTTCTGATGGCTGGCATCAGAGGTTGCATGTCAAACAATTTTAATGTTTGATTTTTTCAAAAAGAAAAAAGGCTGCTGTGATCTGTGCCTTATCTGATTTGATTTCTGCTCCAGGCACAAGCAAGTTTCTAAATTTGCTTTCCTCTGGTTCCGGGACTGTATCTGGCCATTAGTCTGGGCCTCATATAAATAGCTCCAAATCAAGCTGATTAGATTGATTACTCAGGATTTGTCTGAATCTGGTACCAAGCCATAATTCCAATTTCACATCTAAACTAACAATCTCTCCCCCTCCCCATCTTTCACACCAGTGCAGGATCATTATTACAATAATCCTGGATACCAATGGGAATGTTACACTGAACATCCTCTTTTCATTTGCAAACCACTGGACATGATGGTGGCTCTCTCCTCCTGTCATTCCCTTTTGTTGCAAGGAATTAGTACAGGAGAAAATGTGGCAATTGTTTTCTGCATTCCATCTTTTGTACTCCAACATATCCATCTGATTTTCTTGTGGTTCTGTCCCTGTTCCCGTGTACGCATGGGGCCTTTTTACACGACCCCTAAGATCCGCTGGTACCTTAAATTCGGACCAGCGATCTTGAGGGTTTGTTGCTGTTCCTCCGTCCCCACCCGCTCCACACTTCCTTGTTCTGTCTGTGGGAGGGGAGGGAGGGAAAAAAAGCCTTAAATGGGGACAAAAGAAGAAAGCCTTACCTCCGCTTGCTGCTTGCTCCGAGCGCCGGTCGGAGCCCCGGTTACTTCCTGGTTCCTCTTTAAGGGGCGGGAGGCAAAAGAAAAACAACAAAAAGAAGCGAGGAGAGCTCAGGCACTCTCCGCATCAAATATTTTTCACCATCAAAGACCAGGTACAAGAAAGGTGTGCTGGGTCAAGCTTAGGTGGGAGGGGTCGCACTTAATTGTCTGCAAACTCCGGACCTGGTGGGGAAACATTTTTAAGGTCCGGAGCTTGCAGCCCTTTGTCGCGGAGCTTAGGGGTCGTGTATAAAGAGCCATGGGTGTGATTGATGATACCAACATGACTGTTTCCTCACGTCCTCGTTCCGTGATGAGATGTGAACTTCCATGCCTTTGTTCTCCATTTTGTTTTGTTTTTGACCTGACCTTCCATTTTTTGATGTTTCGATTCTCCGAAGCCTTGCCTTCAATGCGTTACGGAGCTAAGCTTGAGGCATTTGTCTTTTAATCTCTCTGCACTGCATTGCTGACTCCATAGGGAATGTACTGGCAAATGGCACTTCACATTCCTGTCACTAGATGGAGAATGGCACGTTACGTGATGAGCCTTACCTCAGGGGCACTCATCTCTGAATGAGAAGCGAGATGAGGAGATTTCCGAGGCCAGGGAGGGGAATCTTTCATCCCACTTAGATTGCAGTTCAGGGGGTTTGGTCAGGATGAACTCCCTTCGTCCTGCAATGGACGTGCGGTTAGATTTCTTCATACTGGTCCCCAGTGGGACCACGAACAGCGATGAGATGGACGTGAAGTATCAGCCTTAGTTGCAAATAGAGATGGGCACGACTCAGCGAAATTTTCGTTTTCGTTTTCGTTTCTCATTTTCGTTACGCAACGAAAACGAAAACAAAAATTTTCCAGAAAACAAAACGAAAACGAAAACGAAACAAAAAATTTTGCCGTGTTTTTCGTTTTCGTTACGGCAGACACATTGCATTGAAAAGAATGCTAACGAAAAAGAAAAAATTTCATTTTTGTTTTGTTTTTCATTTCGTTTCATAACGAAAAGGAAAACGAAAACTGCGCAAAACCCCCCGGAAAAACGAAAACAAACCAAAATGGACCCCTAAATGAAAAACGAAAAACGAAAAATTATTTTTTTGAGTCGTGCCCATCTCTAGTTGCAAACAAATACATTCACTGGACAGGGCTTCAAACAAACCGAGATGCCGAGCTCTGCTCTGGGAAAAAGGAAGTGTATGGCTGCCTTTATTATCCACACACCCTTCAGACCACACATCAGAATTTTGTTTCTCCAAACTGAGCTTTCTTCAAGGATGATGATGATGATGATGATGATGATGATGATGATGATGATGATGATGATGAT
>JAHTLZ010003547.1:38759348-38771765 GCA_023846285.1 Phrynocephalus versicolor
ATGATGATGATGATGATGATGATGATGATGATGATGATGATGATGATAATAATAATAATAATAATAATAATAATAATAATAATAATAATAATGAAAGGACCAGGAAGGTGGGTAGGGGCAGAGAGGAGGTGTCAAATATTTGGTGGGCTGGGATTAATTTTTTTGTGTTGACTTCGAATGGCTTGGGACGCTGCCATTTGTTCATTTTGTCTTTTCTTCGTGTATTAGAAGAAGCTCTGGGTCCTCTCCCCCTCCCACTGCTGCTACCAGCTGAGAAGGATAATTTTCTAAGAGCAGTATGTAGCTTTTGGCAAGCTTCTTAGCCGACACTGTATTACTTGTTCCGGGGAGGGGGCATCGCTTGGTTGGACAGCTGCTCCTGGTTTTGTGCTGCGGATCGCGCATCCAGGCACTTAATTCGGTAACTCTGTGTTGTGTCGATTGTGGGCAGAATGCCCTTTTGTTTGCTGCAGATAAAATTGGGCCTTGTATTGTTAACTCTAAGTTATAGATCTAGCCACAACGAATGGCCTGTTAACTCGTTTCATTAATGCAGATTGCTAGGTTTTGTCCCGAGTTCTGGAAGCTTATCAATTAGAATTGCAGTCAAAGAGGGCAGGTTCCCCCCCCCAAAAAAAAAGATGCCGCCCATCACTCCTTGCAGTGTAAACCAACTGGATATGTAGAGGCATACCCAACAGTGCATGTACAAGATATCAGGTAGGTTGACACTTAACGTTATGAATATTATGGCCATAGGCCAGCCACGTTAGATATGCAAGACTAAAATACAACTGCAAAGCTATGTTATGGACTGCAGTTCCCAGAATTCCCCAGGCAGCCTGGCCATCAATTTTAATGCCATTCCAGGCCGATATTTTGCACTGTACTTATAGGAAAATGGATCTTATGTAGACTTTCAAGAGTGTGTTTTTGTGGAGTGTATTAGGCTGCAAAGGAGCAAACAGTGACTGCATTTGTGTCCGACAGTTACCTTTCTAGCATCAGACACTGACAATCAACAATAAATGTGAGCAAGCCTTCCATTACAAAAGAAAAAGCACAAGGGTGGGGAGAGAGGCTTCGCTAGTTTTATTGAGGCATTTATTGGATTGCCTTTCAATGTGTTCTCCTTTGGCCTCCTGAAAAGCAATGATTTCAAGTTTCAACCATAATGTAAAGGTTTTGATTTTGGTTTCATGCTGGATGGCAGTGCATGAATGTGTGTGAAGAAGACCCTCTCTGAAATGTTAGTAGAAAGGCTTAGCATAAGGTCTCTCCCCCAAGTCGGAGCCTCCACATGCAAATGGTATAGCTGAGTGAGTTGGAACATTAGGCAGCAGAGCCAGGGGCCAGGGGTTGAAATCTTCTGATGCCAGACGGGGGTGGTGGCGGCAGGAGCAATAGCTTGGATCACCTGGAGTATGTGTTGCTGACGGGGTCACATGACCTTCCCGTCTGCCCCTTACATGAGCAGCAGAGTCCCCAAGTGCCATCAGAAGAAGGGGCTGGTAGACCGTTTCTAGAGACTTTACACCAAGAACATTCTAAGAGGGTTATGATGAGTCGGAATGGATTTGACATCATGTTATTAACTGTGTAGTTAACTGGGAAAATCTCACTGCCTCGAAAACAGCATAATGGGTTGGGGAGTGGATTTTCTAGACCCTTGACCCATGGCCAATGTGCCACATTCCCTTTGGACACATCACAAAGCCAGTGTTTACAAAGAAGATGACTTATCTTTGTGAAATTATCTTTAGATAATCCTTGTAAAAAGGGGGAGAAGAAAAGTCAAATGATGTAACACAGTCTGTCCTGTCTTTTCCCCAGCCCCAAACAGATGTTAGGAGGTAGGAGTGGAAAAGAGGAATTCTTACAGTAACTCATGCTGCTTCTACAAGCATGGAAGAAGATTCTTTCATCTCTGGGACTATATAGATCAGCTTGCTTTGTTTAGTGATTGGTTTTTCAGGAACCTAAGCATAGGATTCCTTTTGAGTCTGGTTTCACGAACACGAAAAGGCTGCCTTAAATACCCCTTCTGTATCATTAATGTTCTTTCAGCCCTAATTATGGACTCTCTCTGACACATATGTTTCCAGCCTGAGAAAACTGGCTCTTAGCCAAACCTCACATTGTTGGTGATGGGACCAAAAGAAGATCCTCCTGCACAGATGTTGTCTGGGATGGGAGAATGGAATGTTGCAAGGAAGGTTCCCCCCCCCCCCCCCACTCAGCTAGGACTTTCTGGGTCGTGGCCAGCTTTATAGGACTGTACAGGTCATAAGCAGCACATTTAGCTTCACCTAGGACCAGAGTTGTTGGTAGCTAGTGAAGGAAGGGAATGCGTGATCCTGAAACGGACCTTGGTAAGAAGTCTGTTGGCAGCACTCTGCCCCAATGGATGTTTTAAAGCACGTTTTCAAAAGCAGCTCCACAAACATTGGGGTAGAGTCCCTTGGAAAAGTTGTAGCCAAGGGACTGGTTCCGGTGGTAATATCCCAAATCTTCACCAATGGGCGTTGTTAGCTCACTGAGGTAGGTGCACTAGCTGCCAGTGTAGAAAAAAATATCTTCTTGGCAGCTGCCAACATCTGGGGTTCCAGGTTTCGGGCTCAAACCAGAGTGCATCCAAACTTCAAAGCAGATTATTCAAAAGTCAGAAACTCATATAGTCCAGGTGATGTCCCTGTACCTTGTTCTGTGGTATGACTGTGCTTCTTCCATGGATTGCCTTTCAATGTGTTCTCCTTTGTCTAGTCCATGACATCCAGTGCCATGCCCTACACTTGTCAATGTGTATCTGTCAGTATGAAATTGATGATCTAGATGGTGTGAGGACATGTGCTTGAGGAGTGGAATCTCCTGTGTTTTAAAAAATAGCCTCTACATTAATTTCCTTTAGAATGACTGGATAAATACCAGGTCATGCTTCTGATCGCCAATGTTCTATGAGGACATGGCACTTGAAGAAGTACAGAAATGGAGTGAGAGGCTGCCTCAAATGAAGACTATTCATCATGGGATCCCTTGGAGCCGCCATATGACACAGCATGGTTGTTTCTCTGCTGTCGTTTTTTGCATGCAAACTCAGGTTACCTTGCTTTATTCTTAATTCCTCACTTTGCTGAGAACCTCGGTGCAGGGAGAGTGCAATTTTTACAAGTAAATCTAGGTTAGCATAATTATTAATCATACATCTTTTTCCCACTTATTTCCACTCCTAAAGGAAATTATCCACTACTTGAGCTCAAGTACAATAATTGCTGTTCTCCCCAACAGTCCATTAATCGCCAAACTTCCAAAAGGGCTCTTACATGCCTTTTGTGTTTCTATCATCTGGTAGCAGCATGGGCCAGATGTAGGCAACGGCTGGCTTGTGAAACCTCCCTGTGAAGGTCTGCAGGAGGTATGTGTGTGTGTTTTTAATGGCGCAGTAATTTGCCGAGTGGCCACTTCTCCCTTTTAATAAAGCCCAAATATTTGAAGGTTCATTCAGATTGCAGCACACATAAAGACCACCATTGTCCTTCCTTCCTTTTCTTCTTCTTTTTTCTTCTCTTCCTCTGGAAAGAGATCAACCTTTCTGCCGAGTACCATTTCGTATGTTACCTTTTCATTGACTCAAGTATTTAAGCCCACCCCACCCTTGGAACGCATGCCCTCCCATATGGAGCATTTGTTATACCTGCCCACGCGAAAAGAATAAGAACGAGCAGGGAAGTGTTCAGAAGTTCCAAAATGGACTGCTGAGATTATTTATTTGCCTTTCTATAAATCCGTACGAAATTCTCTGCCCCTCTGTTTGCAGGTGCTTCAGGGGATGTGTCGTGCAATCATTAAAGCTTCCAATAAAGCCCAGAGGACGAAACTGTACAGTAAATGGTACTGTCACACTAAAATTAAAGGATGGCAAAAGAAAGAGAGAGGGGGGAGATAAAAATAAACAATGAAACATTAAGAGCCCGAAAGCATAGGACAGTCTTTGGCACCCATCAAGATCAGGACAAGGAAGGCGTCCCACAATCCATTGTTGTTGTTGTTCAGTCGTTCAGTCGTGTCCGACTCTTCGTGACCCCCTGGACCAGAGCTCGCCAGGCCTTCCTATCCTCCACAGCCTCCCAGAGTTTTGTCAAATCCATATTGGTTGCATCAATGACACCGTCCAACCGTCTCATTCTCTGCCGTCCTCTTTTCCTTTTGCCTTCAATCTTTCCCAACATCAGGGACTTTTCCAAGGAGTCCTCTCTTCTCATGAGGTGGCCCAAGTACTGGAGCCTCAGCTTCAAAATCTGTCCTTCCAGTGAACATTCGGGGTTGGTTTCTTTCAGAATGGATAGGTTTGAGCTCCTTGCAGTCCAGGGGACTCTCAAGACTCTTCTCCAGCACCACAGCTCAAAAGCATCAATTCTGCAGTGATCAGCCTTCTTTATAGTTCAGCTTTCACTTCCATACATCACTACTGGAAAAAACATAGCTTTGACTATCCTGAGTCCTGACCTTAGTTAGCAAAGTAATGTCTCTGCTCTTTAGGATGCTATCTAGGAGCCTTTTCACACGACCCCTAAACTCAGCGGCAAATGGCTCCCAGCTCTGGAGCTTAAAATTGTTTCCCCACCAGCTCCAGAGTTTACAGAAAATTAAGTGTGACCACGCCCACCCATGCGTGTCCCAGTGCACTTTTCAAGTACCTGCTCTCCAGGCCTGAAGAATTCCTGATGCGGATGTAGCTTAAGAGTGCCGGGCTCTCCTCCCTTCTGTTTGTTGTTTTTTGCCCCCCCGCCCCTTTAAGAGCTACTTAAGAGAATGGAATGCTGCCGGGGCAAGAGCGAGATGGCAGAATGGAGGTGAGCCACGTTCTTTTCCCCCCTTTTTTTCCTCCCTCCCCTCACGCAGCCAGCAGCCAGGAATGCGGAGGGGGTGGGAACACAAGAACACAGTCTTCTGCTGAACCACTCTGCGACAGTTTTTGACGGTTACTTCACGTACTCCTCGCCCTGTTTTTTGCCTCCGCTGCGGCTCTGCTTCTCGAAATGGCGCCTCACGTCCCTGCGCGGTCAGTGCGTTGTGGGCACGACCACGCCCCCTTAAGTGTGCTCTAAGCGGGCTGAGAGATTCCCTTCCTGGGCCTCGGGAATCTGCTCAATCCGCTTACCGATTCGAATCGATGGTACGTGAGCCTTCCTTTGATTCGGATCCAAAACAGTGGTGGTTCAATTTGAACGCTTTTTACTCCTTTTTAACGGAAAATGAATATCGAAATATCGACATGTCGATATTTTGATTTTTCTTATGTAGTCCCCTGTCGTCCAGGGGTTCTTCTTTCTTATACTGCTGAGTGATTTCTTCAACCCAGATTAACAGCAGTTCGTGTCCGGCAGGTGGCAGTCCTTCTGTCACGGTATACTACCGCGCTAAATGTACTCCAAACGTGCGACCATGTGGTGGCGATGTTGTGCATTTTCCCGTTCTCTTCCAAGTTGATGCACTTTTGCCCTCGCCATATGACGTTCCTTCCGTCTTTGCCCATTCCTGTCGGTGCAATAGTCCACTCCATGTTTTCATTTCTGCCTACCCTCACATATTATGCAGGGGAACCATTTTATTTATTTAGGTGGTGAAATAGAACAAAGCAGAACAAAAAATCCAGTGGCTCAATCACACAGTACTTTTCTTCAAAACTCACCCACGCAAGAAAACATATATGCCATGCACTTATATCGCTCCTGTGGGTTTTAATCTGCTATGTGGACACTTTCAGAAGCAACAACCAAAGTCACTCCTGTCGTGCAACCTACAAATTCGCCTACCCTGTCACAGTAGTTTTCCTTTTGTTCTTAACTCTTTTTTTGTCTGGGCATTCAGGGCTTGTCCAGTTTTCAAACTGGAACATCACGAAATTCATTTTATGCAGAAAGTTTAACATTAAAATTATAGGATAATTCCTCTGGGCATGTGCAGAGCGCATACCCAGAAGTATTATATATGACTGCGGTACCCCTATATTGCCATCAGGGGCACTGCTCTTGGTGTTCCTGCGACTAGTGCAACACCTTCTTACTATTTTTCCCACTTCCTAACCATCATGCCACCCGAGCATGTCTTCAACGTTTTGAATTTGGTTTTGGTATCGACTGGAGCAACTGCGAAAGGCAGAGTATCGAGCCTAATAATGTTTGGTGGTGTGATCAAGCATATGTCTTGCAGTTTTTGAAGAAATTCTTTGGTTGCTCCCCCCCTTCCCCGTTCGCTCCTTAAATGCAACGAATGCAAGGAGGGATGGGCTGCAGCAGTGCTTATGACATTTATTTGCCGACAAACCGATTGACTTGACCAATAAATATGAGAGTAACTGTTGAATGCCAGCGCTGGTTTACGCTTCCTTTATTGTGATATTTAAACTGTTATATTTCTATATATGAGATAATGCCCCAAGTGCCTTGCTTCTTTTGCCTCCTTCAGACATTTTCCATTATTTAAAAAAGGGACACCAGGTGTTACTACTAATGCCCGTTTGAACTCTGATTTCAACATAAGAAAACAAACATCCTGCCCTCATAGGTTATCAGATCGAACCCCCACCCTCTACAGTGCATAAACACTTCACACCCATCAGCAAGTGACACTGCCCTGGTGTAATCGAATTTATTGTTGGAATTGGAGGAGGCTGTTTTCGTTTCCCTGGAAAAGGGCAACAGTGCAAGCAGTTTATTACTTTGGCTTTTTTTCATTCCAATCTGTAGTCTATTATCTTCCGACCACTAATACGTGCCTCCTCTCTCAATGCTGCTCAATGGGTCTTTGTTTAAAAAGTGACCTTCGCAGGGTTTTTTAGCCTTGAATTGTTACATTTACATACAGATTCTGGGACTTGCACCAGCACTTATATTTGCAAAAGACACCTATAGACATCTTGGCTCCACACCAACGAGGTCATCATTTGGTTCCTGTCTGTGATTGGACAGGCAATTGACCTTTTCTTCCTGGGGATCTGGGCAGAAAAAAAACTTCTCAGTCTGTGGTAGTTAGGACACAGGGCCACTTCTGACCCACAGTCTGTCCAAAGGAAGACTGCTGCAGGCTGTAAAAATAATAATAATAATGGCGCAGCAACAGGGCAGATTTTGGGCTGTGCATGAAGTTGTTGCTATGTTGGACTCCCTCGCTGATAATAATTATGCTCCGATTTTATTCATTGCTGGAGCCCGTAGAAACGAACATGCATTTGTCAACGTGTCAGAGGACCTCCGCCTTCTCGGGTACTTTAGAACGGCACGGCAATGTTGCTATAAATTTAAATCACTCAGACAGCTGTTTAATTTGGCAATCATTAACTTTGGAGAGGATCTGCCGTTGGAACACCGGAGCCCCTATTGGCGCCAGATGAAGAGATTATGGCGTCAAGCGGGAAGGCCCAATCCAGTGCACGCGTTTCCGCCAGGTAACGCCTTGTTTACAAACTACGTCATTGTTTATATTTCGGTAACCATAGTAACCCCAGCATAGAAAAATGTACTTCTACTGGAACCCAGTAAAGGCAGGGCCTAAACATTGTGTTACTCCATCATGCCTTCTTTAAACTTAATAATTCCTCTTTTCCCGGTTTATTAAACAGCTAAGAGCAATAACATAGAATGAAATTTAAAGGCTATGGTTCTTCTATTCCTTTAATGAACAACAACTGTTGTACGGACGTCCCAAAACTTCTTAATGTCCATTTTGGTTATATAAGAAATGTTGCTGTTTTTTCGATGCAGACTTAAAGATTACATTTTGGCATTTTATCACCGACTACAGTCGGTGAACAGAACTCCTTCTTAAAGATGACCCCCCCTCTTCCCTTTTACGGTTCTAATGGAGCCCTGGTTTTCGTCTTGGCTGTCTTCATTGTCCATACCGATAACCTCTGTAGAAGAAGTCCTGATTTGTGCCTTTCCACACACCCCAGTTACTGTGTGTGAGGTGGCTACCGGCAGATTCTGGGGTCAGTTGAGTAATGGCCAACTTCCTCTCTCTACTAAACTTTGCTACAGCTTTATTAGCATTTCAAAGCACAGGTGAACAATTGGTCCTTGTGGCTTCAACAACTGTAAACTAAAAAAGGGGGAGATTCCCAGCTTTACTGCAGTTGTCGCACATTTAAATGGTGACGTGGAGCGCCAAATGCTGCTCAGACAGAGGCATGGTCACTTTTATTAGCTGTTAATGGTGTATTCCAAAAGAAGGAGGTATGAGTTTTTTTTTAAAAAAAGCACTTTATTAATTGTGGAATTGCGGTACGGTTACACTGGAAAATCATACCATAGGCAGTACTTTTGACACAACACATAAAATAAAGGAACCAGGAGAGCATTAAATGGGAAGCACTTTCCACAGTTTCTGTGGCAAATTTAAAATACCTTTATCTCACATGTGTAAAAAGATAATCTGCAATAGCGGACCTTATTGCCTCTGCCTCAGATCTTTCACCATTCCCCCTTGCGGCGTCCAGTTCATGGGTGTCAGCCTCAGGGGTTGCAGAGGAACTTTGCAGCACAGCATCATCATCCATTATAAAGTGTTTCTTTTTCTCACAAATGTTATGTAGAATAACAGCAGAGGCAATGATCGAATTTACATTCTGAATGTGTGCCTCGATGCTCACAGACAGCCTGCGGAATCTGGCCTTTAGACGCCCGAAAGCCCGCTCCACCATGTTTCTTGTGCGATTAAAGACCTTGTTATAGTGTCTCTCAATGTCATTTCTGGGCACAGCATAAGGTTTCATTAGCCATTTACACAGCGGGTACGCACCGTCGCCCAAAATCAGTGGCGGTATGGACACACACACCCCGTATTGGAACATAGGATTACCGGGAATTAGTGTTCCTTCCTCCATTTTTTGAAAGAGCATAGAGGACCGGAAAACATGGGCATCATGATTAATGCTGGAGTGACCCGCCAGGATTGAAAAAAATATACCGTCGCCGTCGCATGCTGCCTGTAGAAGTATCGAGTGAAAAGATTTCCTATTAAAGTAAGCCTGAGCCTCCTTTTTTGGCGCGGTAATCGGAATATGGGACCCATCCACAGATCCAATACAATGAGGGAACCCGTACTTTCGGGACGACAGGAGCATCTGTAAAATAACACATAAATACAATAACATAAATTAGTAAGAACTGGACATCAGTGGAATAACGTTTTGTAGTGGACCACGGCGGGATGGTTTACACACCTTGTTGAAGTCAGAAACTCGAACCTCCTCCTTAAGAAGCGTATGTTCTATGGCTAGGCACACCTCGACAACAACACTAGCGATAGTTGAGGTTCCCTTCTGGAAAACATTTGCAATAGTGTGGTAACATCAGCGACCTGCAAGGTAGTACACTCCAATGGCTACTTGTTCTTCCACTGGAATTGCAGACCGCATTACAGTGTCCCTCCGCATTAGGTAAGGTCTCAGCACAGCAGCGAGTTCAAACAGTGTCTGGTGGGTCATTCTAAAGTTCTCAATCCACTGTCTTTCATCCCAGTACTGCAGAACAGAGTCGTGAAACCACCTTGAACGGCCAGGGTAGGTCCAGCACAACTTTTGCCTAGGCGATGTTACCCTCCACTCTGCAACAGCCCAGAACACAGTGTGGGCTAGTATGTTTGTAGAGTCACGGAATACAGCACTGCTGCCGCCTGAATTATCTGTTAAACCAATGCAGTGATGCAGAACAGAAATGCAGTTGAGAATGATGTTAACATTCTCCAAAACAGCCGCAAAAACGGTATACCATCGACGCAAATGTTTCATCTTCTGTCGGCTCAGCATTGGAGGCATGTCGGCATAAGCTGTAGAAGCAGAAGGAAATGCCGGAAGTGGTCCCAAGCCCTGTTCGTGCCGGGATACAGTCTTGAAAAAACTTTCTGGTGTCCTTTGGAGGACCAAACTGAGGGACGACGATCCATGGAACCCTAGTCCACCTAGTGACTGCTTTAGGAAGTGGGGCAGCAGACAGACGCGTCTATGGAGTTTCACATAGAATGCTTGTACGTAGAACCACGTACCAAAAAGTAAAAGAAACCAGAATGAGCATTAAAGGAGGGATCGATTTATCGAAATAACTAACCACAACAAAGTTATGACGCAAACAGAAGTTTAGGAAAGTGAGTTTGGCCACTGGACGCGAATCAACGACGTGAGGCAGGGGTGGCTTCGCCTTCACCATCCACGTACGTGAGGGAACAGGAAAGAGGGGCGGCCCCGGGTTAAGGTCATGTGACCAAACCCGAATTCAGATCGGAGCCAAGAACAACGCGGCACGAGGAGGTACGTGAAGTATCGGCCTTTGTGGTTTCACTTATCCGTGGTTTGAAAATACTATGGATAGTAGGATATCTGGCTGCATCTACTGGCCAGTTGTGGTAATGCATCTTAAAATATTTTTCTGGATCCCTCCCCACCACCCTTTACTATATGATATATGTAGCATTCACTATTATCTGTGGATTTCAGTATCCGGTGAGAGGGCAGAACCAATCCTCCATGGATATGGGGGACCTATTGTAGGTGCTTGCTTCACTGACAAAGCATGTCTGTATGCCTATTACAAGTGCATGTTGTGGGTTTTTTTAAAAAACATATAAAGTGTTCTGCTTCTGCTTACATATTGCCCCTTAGCACTTCAACCACTCTGTGAGCAGTTTACAGTTTAATTATGCAGGCTACACATTGCCCCCCACCAGCAAGCTGGGTACTCATTTTACTGACCTCGGAAAGATGGAAGGCTGAGCCTGCTACCTGGGATTGAACCCCAGGTCATGAGCACAGTTTTAGCTGCAGTACAGGCATTTAACCACTGCGCCACGAGGCTGCATGCATTGCTTACTGCAGCTCTCCTTATTTCTCTCATGGACTTGTTTCCAAGCCTGGAAGTTTAAAGATCTCTAATCACGGCCTCTTCCCATGCCTCTGTTTACCTTGGAAAGTGTGGACCCGCTAAATCTTTTCTTGATTAAAAAAAAGAAAGGAAAAGAAAAGAAAAGAAAACCAAAACCAGCAATCCTTGACAGAATAAATCTCCCACACATCCCTCAAAGGTTGAACTCATGAGTCATCTAGCAGGGGAGTAAGTGTGTTCTCCTGCTATTGTCATAGATTTTAAATCCAGGTTTCAATAATTGTACCTGCATTTCATGGTGTTTTTTGATCCAAAATGTACATCAAAGTTGAGGTAGACCTTGTGCATTGCCTCTAGTGCGTTTGGGCTGAAAACACCACTGAACGATCAACCAGTCCATCTTCAGTTGCTTTTCACATGGTGCTGTTGCACTTGCCATTGCATGGCTGAACTAGTGTGGAATCAGAATCCCATTTGTGCCCAACTGCTTTTGGAAAGAAGACCAATTGCTGCCCATCTTCCCTGAGGGAAAGAAATGTTGAAAACTGGACTAGGATTAAAACAGCACACAGACCACCAAAGACTGGAGGAGTGTTGTGGGGCATCCTCCATATTAGTGTAGTACCTCAGCAAAAATAAAATAAAATTAGGGACCTTTACCTAAGGAAGCAATAGCAGGCTTCAAGATCACTTTGAAGAGAAAAGAAATTCTGAAACATCTACCATGCTTCTGTCCATTGGACATAAATGAATTATGACCACCTTACTGGACATTATTTGGTATTGGTAAGCCTTACCGTAAAACTCATATTCTGGTATGTTTTAGATTTGTGTTTAATTTAATTGTTCTTCCTGTGAAGAATGACCTAAACAGTGACTGCTGTGTACCTGTTCTGACCTCATTTAATGCTCGTACTGGTTTTCATCAGTTCTCTTGTAAAAAAGTATATGACATTGGATTCTGAGACCTAATATAGAGCTGCGAGGGCATTCATTATTAATCCTCGCTACTAAAAATTCTAATAGCTAGACTGCAGTCTCTTATGTCAGGTCCCCCCCTTTTTTTAATGTGATAAGTAGCGGCTGGGATTGAAATGGTGGCTTTCAATTGGGTCAAAGGCACCCGGGAGAGCTCAGTGGATAACGTACGCATCATGTGCTCTCAGATACACACTGTCAGTTGAAATGACTGAGCTTCCACTCATCATCCAAGCAACAGGGGTGGCCCATGGTCCACCATTCGCCAGTGGCATGCCTGTCTTTTATGCCTCGAGAGGTGGAAAAGGGAGGGCTGCCTTAATGCTCCACAGGAGACCATTTCAGGTGAGGGATACCATGTGCAGCAGTGGTTGACCCTCCAGGCCTTTCTTCTCCCTTGGAGGACAAAACTGTTCGTACCACAGAGCCTGTCCTCCATCCTCCCCAAAGAGGCCTTCGGTTAGGTTACCCTCTTATTCAGCTCCACAGATTTTGAGGCACACTCTCTGGTGCCTGTTGAGCCCATCTAGTGGCCTGGATTCTGAACGTGCCTTTTCCTTTATAT
>JAHTLZ010003547.1:38814458-38824829 GCA_023846285.1 Phrynocephalus versicolor
GTGTGTGTGTGTGTGTGTGTGTGTGTGTGTGTGTGTGTGTGTGTGTGCGTACCTCTCAGTGAGTACCCTCCCGTGCCCCGCAGTGCAGTCACTCTGCAGCTGCCCGCCACTGCCTTTTCAGCCTCCCTGCGTACCTAGTCTATACTGTGTCTCTGCCAGCATCATTTTTTTAGTGTTTTTCCTCTGATCTGGGGCGTTGGTGGGACGTCCGCATGCAGAAATTCTTAAGTCGTGCAAAAAGTGGGTAAAAACGAAAAAAGAAAAAAATGATTTTTTTCAAAAATTCACAAAAAATGAAAACAAACAGAAACAGAACTGCAATGAAAAACAAAAAAAAACAAACATGGTTCTTCGATTCGTGCCCATCTCTGTTTGCAAGTTGGGTAAAAAAGAGTTGTAAAGAGTCATATTGCTTCTCCATGTAACTAGGTGCTACTCTGCATTGTTTTGCCATCTGGAGCTTTATTTATTTATTTTAGGAATCAAATGTCAAGCAATGACTGTTAGAGTAAAACACTTATCAAGGCTGGCCCAAGAAAACGTTCCACTTGAGGTGGGACAACCCTTGGACCTATACACACAACAAATCAATACTCCTCTCCACAATACTCTAGGCTGGCCATGTTCTTCTGTCACCAGAATTAGGCACTCCCACAAGCAGTAGAATGCAATCAGAATAAATTAGAAACAAACCCTTTCCTTCCCTGACACCCCTGTTTCTATAAATCCCATTATTCCACTTGTAGACGGTTACTTCACATCCACTCTCGTCCCGGGAGGAAGTTCATTGTGTGTTAATGTCGGTCGTGGTCACGAGGTCTTCTTGCAGTTCTGTCCCTATTCCGGTGTATGCATGGGCGTGAAGATACCGGCATGACTGTTTCCGCACGTCCTCATTCCGTGATGAGATATGAAATTCCATGCCTTTGTTCTCTGTTGTTTTTTTCCTTCCGTTTTTTGATGTTTCAATTCTCTGAAGCCTTGCCTTCAATGTGTTATGGAGCTAAGTTTGAGTCACTTGTCTTTTAATTTCTCTACACTACGTTGCTGACTCCATAGGGAATGTACTGGCGAATGGCACTTTGCACTCCTGCCACTAGATAGAGAATGGCATGTTGTGCGACGAGCCTTACCTCACAGGCACTCATATCAGAACGAGAAGCGAGACCAGGAGATTCCCGAGGCCAGGGAGGGGAATCTCTCATCCCGCTTAGATCGCAATTCAGGGGTGTGTGGTCAGGATGTACTCCCCTTGTCCCGCAGTGGACGTGCGGTTAGATTTCTTTGTACCGGTCCCAAGCGGGACTGCAAATAGCGATGAGATGGACATGAAGTATCAGCCGTAGATGCATTTGGGAGATGAAGGAGGGAGGATGTAAAATACAAGTGATGGCTTTGAGATGTTGCCTGTCTGAATGAATCCCTTTGTCATGAAAATCTGAAACTTACCAAAGGACGGGATATGAGGAGCCATTAAAACGATGGCTGTGTTGGCTGCCATCCAGTCTTCAGCCCACTTAATATAAAAATGAAAGCCCAGGTGTCTGGTTACCAATTCCTGCTAACCTCATCCAACAAATCCGAGCCCAAAGATGGAGTGACTCAGCTGCTGAGAAGGGAGGGGAAGAGACAAGTATTCCAGCTGTACAAGTGTGACACTGTAAACCTGTGCTTTCCACATGTACCTCCCATGCAAGGCACTCATCGTTCTTGGACTCTCAGGTGTTACTTTCTGTGTAGTATAAGGGAGTAGTATAAGCTGAATGGGAGAACATAAAGCAGCAGGCAGAAGGTTCCCACATTCTCCAGGTAGGGCAGGGAAAGATTCCTGCAGAACTTATGTCTCTCGGTATAGGCAAAAACTGTATTCAAGGAAGAGCTTGCAAAATCAGCTGTTACAATAATGAGTCATTGGTTGCAAAGACCTAAAAGGTAATTTGCAATCATTAATATTGCAGCCGCCTGCTTTTGTAGAAAGACATTCATTACGTTACTCATTACCTATGTTACACTTCTGGAAAATAAATACATATGGAGTGATTGTAGACTGCCGGTTCCACATTAAGCAGCAATATTAAGAGAAATCACCACGGCATCACCTAGTACGGGTGGTGTTATTTTCAGACATATGACTGCATCTTTTTGTCCTTTCCCCGAAACCACATCTTTTTTTAAAAAAAAATGGTTTGTACTAGGGTGGAGTTGAGTGCTAGGATGCTTCCCATGCATAGCCAGGTTGTCCCTGAATGCAAATGTCTGTGTCAATGCCTCGAATGCTGTGTGATATCGGAGCAGGCATAGCTGGGGAAAGAAAAAGGAGCAAGTCTTGGTAAATCAGCATAAAGTCTAATGTGCTCACTGGTCTTGCTGAAGTGAAATTGAGATTATGAAACCATGTAAGACCAAAACCAGGTAGACCAAAATTATCATTGTTTTCATGTAAGACTTCTACTGAACCGGCCTGTCCTCAGAGAGAAAAATGCTGTCACGGTTCCTTTTTTTTAAAAAAAAAAACCCTATGATTAATTTACACTTTGCACACCTGTCCTGTAAAAATTATGGAAAAGATGCAGCAGGGAGGATTTCAGCTTTTGGCGGCAGCTGCGTCAAGTGATAACATTTAGCACCCTTACGTGACCAAGGATTCTAAAGGTGAAAAAAAAAGGGAGTGGAAAAGATCACCTCATGGAAGATTGCTTTTCTCCATTCATACTGTATGTGTTGTTCAAGCCTTGTCTATGGAAACAACATATTGCCAACTTTCCGTTTGATTACAAACCGTACAGTGTGCATGTGTTCGATTGGCAGTGGCTTTCAATGTTTCCATGGAAGACATTGGATCTCAGACCTCCATACACTCTTGAGATTGATTGGCAGTTCTTTTTTGGTCCAGTGACTGGAAGGAAGTGAGGTCAGGACCATGCAGTCAGACTTTTCAGTGGGTATCTATTCTGCACTTGGTGGGTATATGGGAGAGGTCCTTCTCTATTGCTGCTCCCAGACCGTGGAACTCTCTCCCACAGGAAGGCCAGACTGTCTGCATCTTTGTTGTCCTTTCCCAAGCAGGTAAAGATCTTTCTCTTCAGGACAGCTATTTCTGAGTGGGTGCATGCCTGAGAGAAGCTGTTAAATAGATTGTTGTACCCTACTGCTTTAGTGTTTTGGTGTTAGGTGCACTGGTTTTTTCAGTCCGGTATTTGTTTGCTCCTTTTTGTTATTTTATACTCACTGTTCTTAGTGGTCTCTTAATTATATAAAGCCGCTTGGGGTCCCTTTTCGGAAGAAAGGTGGGATGCAAACATCTTTTAATAATAATAAATAAATAAGTGTTCTTCCTTTGTAGAAACTTCTAATTGTTAGTGTTTCTTTTATCGGCCCTAGTAGTTCTATGCTGACATGATATGCATTCCGGCATTCAGTTTGGGAATTGTTGATATAAAAAGTAGCTCAAACACCCATAGGGCTGCAAGAGCATCTGATGTGAACCATGCCTAACGTGCTGCATTGTCAGCTTTAATTCTTATGACCGAAAACTGGCTGAAAGTGGTAGACGTCTCTTGTGACCCACAGGCCATAAGTTATGCTCTTTGTAGGCACTCTTCTGCATTAATTTCAGTCTCTTTGGACTTCTCTGGGTCCCAGCTGAACTCTTCTTTTGTCCCAGTTGTACTGAGTAGGGAAGTTTTCCCTTTCTTCTTACACGTTGCTCCCTATATGCTTTTCAAAGTATATTGTTTTTGGTTCACTATTTTAAAGAACCATTTATGCATTTCAGTGTTGACTAAAGCACATTCCTCATTTACTGCTCTTTAGGGGTCCACATTTTTGGTGTCAGTCACAGCTGTTTGTGCCTCTGGACATCGGTCTAGATTTGCTTCATTGTATGTAAACCAGACGATTTAGGAGTTATGCCAGTTTGTGTTTTAATGTCCTGCACCTTGAATCTTTAATGTTTTACTTGAAAAATAGTAGCTGCTCAGTAATAACTTGACACTTCATATTCATGCTTTCTGTCGAAGTCTACAGTTGTCCCCGGTTTTCATTTAATCAGAAAATATTTCATTTAATTAGAAAAAGTGTTCTGCTTATACATTGCCCCATACCACTTCAAGTAGTCTCTAGGTGGTTTACAGTTTTAAATACAGTAAAGCAGGCTATACATTGCCCCCCCCCCCAGCAAACTGGGTACTCATTTTACCGACCTCGGAAGGATGGAAGCCTGAGTCAACCATGACCCTGCTATCTGGGATTTGAACTGTGCTTCATTAAGTCCAGGGTCAAGGCAGCCATCTACCAGGAGATTTTGGAGCACTTCATGCGTCCTTCTGCAGACGAGCTTTATGGGGATGTTGACTTCATTTTCCCACAATACTTGGCACCTGCCCACACTGCCAAAAGTACCAAAACCTGGTTGAATGACCATGGGATTACTGTGCTTGATTGGCTGGCAAACTCACCTGACCTGAACCCCATAGAGAATCTATGGGCCATTGACAAGAGAAAGATGAGGGACATGAGACCGAATAATGCAGCGGAGCTGAAGGCCACTATTGAAGCATCCTGGTCTTCTATAACACCTCAGCAGCGGCAAAGGCTGATAGCATCCATGCCACTCCACACTGAGGCAGTAATTAATGCAAAAGGGGCCCAAACCAAGTACTGAGTACATATGCATGCTTATACTTTTCAGAGGTCCAGTATTGTTCTGTTTCCAATCCTTGTGTTATTGATGTCATGTAATATTCTAATTTTCTGAGATTGTGAATTTGGGGTTTTCATAAGCTGTACACCATAATCATCACAGTTATACCAAAGTAGGGCTTGACATATCTCACTTTGCATGTAACGAGTCTCATTTACAAGTTTCAACTTTTGAGTTGACTTACTGAAATAAATGGAACATTTGCATGATATTCCATTCTTTCCAGTTTCACCTGTTGAACTCTTGTTAAAGGATCTAGTAAAGACAACACGCTTCCAACAGGAATGATAGCGTGGAAACCCCTTTCCTTCTGCAGGTGATGTCAGTCATCATCACCACCACCATCATCTTAGAACTGCAGAGCTGGAAGGGATCTTATGGATCATGTAGTCCAGGCCTTGTTGGGGAGGCACAGGAGGGGAACTGAGCTGAACTCAGCAGCCAGATGCCAAAAACCATCAAGCTATGCATATTCCCCATTGGATTAGACTAAAAATGAACCAACCCATGTTGCTGATTTTGTTTTAGAAGGGGGGGGGGAAGAGATTCTTTGTTAGAAATATTCCATTACCAAAAAAAAAGCTTCCCTAGATATATTTTTCATGCCTCAATGCTCTAAGCACATCCGATCTTGCCTGATTTCAGAAGCAGGGTCTGCCCTGGTTACTACTTGGATGGGAAACCACCAGGGAATACCACACCAGGGAATACCAGATGCTGTAGGCGCCTGGAGTAGGCACTGGCAAACCACTCTAGTATTCCTGCCAAGAAAACTCCAGGCACATGGGGTCATGGAGAGTCAGTGACGACTGTAATGACACAACACACACACACACAAACACACACACTCATTCACTCACTCGCTCACTCACTCGCTCACTCACTCGCTCACTCACTCACTCACACACACACACACGTTTGTCTTAGGGGCTACTTTTTCAAATTATTTCTTAGTAGTCAGTGGCTGGTAATGCTTCATTTTGTATTTTATTAGAGATGTGTTTTGTCTCTGTGGTGGGAGAACTTCCCACGCTTTTCCTCTGCCACTCTCTTTGTGTGCATTATAAAACGCAACATTAACCTTCCTGTTGGGCTAGTGTGTTGCACAGGAGATATATTTTACAGGAGAATATATTATGCATTAAATAAATAGTAGATGTGGCATAAAACTCACCCACGCCATGTACTAAAACTTAATCAAGGAAATTACAATCAGTGAGGGGTTGATACATTACAAGGCACAATTACATTAACATTAAATACAATCGGTTCTTCTCTTTCACAATGAAAAGGCATCTGATTCTAAATAGTTTCCTGAATTGAGCAGGGACTGTCCGCTCTCATCCTTACATTGAAAACCTGTTCGATCAATCTTCGCTTTCGTCCGACGTATTCAGAGGCAGCTAGGGACAAGCCAAGAAGGAGGGTGCATTCAAAATAAACAGCCCCCCTCTTTCTGAATGAAAAACAATTGAAACTTATTAGACAAAGTTGTATTGGTTATTCCCACCAGCAAGACACAATTTGCATAGATTTCAGTGGCAAATAGCCAGAAGCCCAGAAGTTAGTGGCGGCATGCACGGCAGCAAATGCCATTGCTCACCTCTTACCATACATCAGTTCTCGCCTGAATTTATGCCAGTTTGCATTAGGACAATGTAAACACTCCATAGGATTTGTCCCATTAGGAATGCAGCATTGTCCAGCATGCAGCTGGGTATCCCTTGACAAAACCTCTTTGTTCAGGCAATGCAAGCGATTTTCCTTCTCCTGTAGCCCTCCACACACCTTCCAAAGTGTTCTCCAGAGGCCTGAGATACTAAGGACATAGATCCATACTCGCTGCATGGATGAAGAAGCACCAGATTATTATCTTCTCTCGGTGATGGGGCAAGTTATTTGGCGACATGCTTCACAGGAGAAGCAAATGAGAACAATGCACGGCACAAGTTAAGCAAAATTAAGCAAAGCAATTCACCAGCTGCTCTACGCTGGCTCTGTTAGACGTGCACATTTCATTTCAAAGGAGAAAGGATACTGGGTTTGTGGAGAGGCAGTTGGCACAAATGATGGAGCCCGTGATGGGGAAAAATGTAGTGGTCCTCTTCTGCAAGTGAAAAATCTTATGGGGCTTGACTATTGCTGTACGGTTTGTCAAGCGGAGACCGTCTCCACTGCCAAAAATGAAGCATTTAGAGAGTCTTCGTTCTTTACAATTGTATGGCAGTCATTTTGGAAAAAGGGTTGAAGGGAAAAGAGAAAGGGAGGAGAAAGCCATGCCATGTGGTAAGCTGATGCTAATCTGCTGGATCTAGGCACAGACTTCTACTAATACTCAATTGAATGGGAAGAGAAGCCCCTTCCAGGCCTTCATGACCAACACAGGAAATGTAGGGATGGAGGAGAAATGAAGGTCTACGAGAGTCCCCTGCCTTCTCCTCATTTCCATATGACCAAAGACTAAATTTGTCCACGAAAGAGTCTAGAGATGTAAAATTCCGAGAAATTTTGAAGGTTGGGAAAAAAATCTGGTTTTTTCCCATTCCTATCCCCGACCCCCCCCATTTTTTTTCTTTAAAAAATGGAAAAAAATGCTACATTAGCAACCCCCCTCATCCCCTTTTACAGCTTGGAAGTCATTCTGTTACTTTAGGAACATAAAATATGACTATGGGCAATTTGACTTCGCATAAAATTATCACAATTGGCATATTAAAATATAGTGTATCCAATTATTACAAACAGAATTTTCTTTTTAAATAATATTTATTGGTAATTTTAAAAAAACCTCTGCAAAACAATGTTTAAAAATCCAGAATTAACAATTCATATTTCCTCTTCACAGTATTAAATAATAAAATAAAACCTCATTCTTGTAAAAAAGAATTGAAGAGGGGGGGGATGTATAGAAGTGAGTGGGATTAAGTTTCAATGAATGGGCATGAAATTTAATCAGAATCATTTTTGTTGCTCTGTATTTTCTTCCAGTGCTTTGAGGCCTAGTTAAAAGGAAGGAACAGAACCAAACACTCCCACCCACATGCAAAAACAAAAGTGAAAATTTTTCTTTTTCTTATGACAATAGCAGCTCCTCCCAAAGGAAGAAATGCATCTTGTTCTTGCATTGGAGAGTTCAGTTTGTAACCTAGGACTTGCTTGTCCTTAGTGCACAGAAATTAAAATAAACTGATACTATGCATTTTTTTACAAAACTCTGGGAGGCAGTAGAAGATAGGAAGGCCTGGCGAGCTCTGGTCCATGGGGTCACAGAGTCAGACATGACTGAACAACTGAACAACAATGCATATTTTTAAAGAAATGATTTAGAAAATATTAAAACACCCTGTCTTAAAATATTTTATTCATCATGTTAAAATAAAACATTCTATAATCATTTTTCTTTTTTCATTTTTTTCAGTTTTTTTTGGGGGGGAAGGTCTTCTGGGGGGGGACAGAAAACATGTTTCCCCCATTTTTTTCTGCCCCCCCCCCCCGGGATTTCAAATCTCTATGAATGACCCAGTAAAGTGAGTACTGTATTGTGGCCAGTCCTGAGAAGATCCAGTTAACAAAGAAAATTGTGTTGTTTTCTTGCTTTTTCACCTCATCCCTTGGGTTTTCCTGGCTAACTGACATGGTTGAATGCTCCAGTATGTGTTGATTGCAGACACACACACACACACACACACACACACAGAGAGAGAGAGACAGACAGACACACACACACACACACACACACACACACAGAGAGAGAGAGAGAGAGAGAGAGAGAGAGAGAGAGAGAGAATAGTGCATTGATTTTGCTGCAATTTTTAATGTGTGACGTGCATCATATCATACAACATTTCCTTCTTCTATGGGCTCCTTCCCTTGGGGAGGCCCTTGGTTATGCAGCTGTTCATCCAAAACACTGACTCCCTCGCCCAACCCAAGGGTTAAAAGATATCTCAATTATGCTGGGAGCAGATTTTCTGTGCGTAGCTTGTATTTACCTTTTTAATAAACAGTCACTTTCAAGTGGGAAATAATGGGAAATTATTTCCATATATCAAGCCCGTCAACACATGTGTATAAATATCTGCAGTCACAACCACAGGGGCAATTTATTAAAATGTCAAAGAAATCGCCTCTTCATTTCTCATGCTATCGGGCGACTGGTGTTTCAGATGAATTGCCCTTGTGTGTACAATTGTCTTGTTTAAAATGGGTTATTCCAGAAGAGTAATAGAAAATATGGATTAGATGTGTTGAAAGATTAAAAAGCAAATTCCAATACTCCAAGTTAGTGATGCTTAAAAATAGCTTGGATGTAGTTGCAGAATTCTCAATTAACAATGCTCACTTTCTAATGCAGTTTCTCTGTCTCCCCATCTGATTCATGTTTATTGGGCAGGGAATTGGGTTTTGGTCCAAGTTTGCTCATTAATCGTCAGATCTGCTTCAGCTTGGTTAATAATACATATTTTAAAATCCCTAAATATATATTTATGATACAGCTTAATAATTCATGTTTTTTCAGCTATATATATGTGTGTGTAGTTTTAACATCAAGGTCCCAGGGTCCTTGTAGTAATCAACTTTCACAAGTATCATTTTCTGTTTAGAAGCCATCACCAGCACACTTTGCTAGCACTTTGGTTGTGTCTTGGTTATGTCTTTGCTGCGTCCTTTAGTCAAAAACATCTCCTGTAGGAATTTAGAAGAATAAGTCAGTCCTCGCCCTGAAGTGGAAAAGTTAAACGAAAGGACATGAAGGGAGAAGGAACTTAGAAGAAGGAGGAAAGCACAACCCCCAAGACACAGTTTTATGACAAGATGTTTGCAGAGTGAGCATTCCTGTGGGCTGCTCACAATTCAGAAAGTTCAAGTTGTCAGAGTTTCATTTGCTACCTTATAGGCTATTATTTCTTTTATTTTACACGCTGCCTGTAGTTTGTTTGACTGGGAAGGACTTTTCTGGAGTGGGGTGAGGGTTTATTTCTCCAACCGTTCCTTCCAGGTTTTGAATTCAAAAAACCCTCCCCCTTCTCCGCTGAGTTTTTCTTCCTCTCTCTTTCTTGTGTTGGTGACAAGTGTTTGTTGATGATAATGTGTTGGGCTGGTTGTAAAGTCCTGTAGGTGTGTGTTAAAGAAAGCAGCACACACAAGTTCGTAGTTTATGGCAACTGAAAGTAAAAAAGTACATATTGTTATTTCACCTAGGGAACAGGTTTGTTTTCCATGGCTTCAGAGACTAGGACCTAGGGGCAATGGTTTCAAACTCCAGGAAAAGAGATTCCATTTGAACACTAGGGAGAACTTCCTGATGGTTAGAGCTGTTCGGCAGTGGAAGATGCTGCCACAAAGGAGGGTGGTGGAGTCTCCTTCTTTGGAGGTTTTTCAGCAGAGGCTGGATGGCCACCTGTCGGAAATACAGTGATTATTGCCTAACTTCCCAATAACCAGGCTATAATGGCTGTGACATGGTGGCTTCTGATGAAATATGGCTAATATTGAAGAGGGAACAGGTTTGTTCTCCATGGCTTCAGAGACTAGGACTCGGGGAAATGGTTTCAAACTACAGGAAAAGAGATTCCATTTGAACATTCGGAAGAACTTCATGACAGTTAGAGCTGTTCGGCAATGCTGCCACGGAGGGTGGTAGAGTCCCCTTCTTTGACGGTATTTAA
>JAHTLZ010003547.1:38826723-38840278 GCA_023846285.1 Phrynocephalus versicolor
AAAGAAAGAAAGAAAGAAAGAAAGAAAGAAAGAAAGAAAGAAAGAAAAAGTCCACTGGTGGGTTGGCACTTGCATCTCACAATGTCACTGGTGCACCTGTGGAGAAATAGGAGGCTGGTGTTCCTGCCATTGAGATAGTGTGAAATGGTGCCAGAGAGAGAGAGAGAGAGAGAGAGAGAGAGAGAGAGAGAGAACCAACCAACAGCATAGCAAGGGGGTGCCTGGGGACAAAGTTGTTTTTGCACCCCTCTCCAACCCCATCGTACCCATCCAGCAAGGGCGGGGCCATCCTGCAGACATGGGGCAGGCATGAGGCATGGGTGAGTGTATGGGTGGATGCGTGCGCATGTGCCTTACCTCCCCCATGGTGGCAACAAAGAGTTGGAGGAGGAGGCACTGCACTCACAGGCCTGCCTGCTTGCTTGCTTTGCCACTCACCTGGTGCGCAGTGCCGGAAGGGCGCAGGACTTCCTCTTCATTTCGTGCCCATCTCTATTCCTTGTTTTTGAACTGTGGTAGAAATGTCGGACTTATTTAAATCTTAATTTCATTTCTGCTTCTTTTCCAGGAGTAGCATTATAGATGGCAGAGGATACTCAGCAATAAAATATGCTTGTGATTAAAGAGACAGATGACCAGAAAATTAAATCTTCTAGTCCTACAGCAGACTCTCAAATGCTAAGTGAAAACATCTGGAACAGATCTGTTCCTTTCCCTCCTAAGTAGCTATGTTGTATCCTCACCAGCTCTAATTATAGGCATAAGTGCAAAACTCTTACATTAAAAATAGTACCTGTGGACATAATTCAGCCAAGAATACATGAAATAAAAAAATAACATGGGAAACATTACCTTATGTCTTTATAATGTTTCATGAATCTTATGTATGATGTGATACGATCCTGTAAGTTGGAAAAGATTTTTAAAATCATGTTTAGAATTGTTGCTTCAGTTGAGTAATTAAATAAACACATTCCATATTTGATGGAATGAGAAAACCTTACAATATATTTTTAAAAAACAGGTTCATCCTCACACCTAGGTGCCAAACAACACAGAGGCGTGAGGACTGGGAATGAGCTTGTATTCCCCTTTGGAGTGTTCCATAAAAACAAATGAACGAATGATCGAATTAATTAAATAATTAATCTGCCCAAGGGGGAAAAATCTACAACAAAGCGAGCTGTAATATAATGAATTACACATGCACACACCCTACCCCACCCCACCCCTCCCTCTCTCTCTCACACACACACAGAGACACATGCATGCATGCACGCACACGTGCGTGCACGCACGCGCGCGCACACACACACACACCTCTCTTCTGGTTTAGGTGCTTCTTTCTTTTTCTGCAGCACACACACACACACACACACACACCGAATGTGCTGTTGTTTCCAAAGAAACTTTTTACATGCAGGAGCATTCTGAAATGGCATCCCCACCTGCAGTGGGGTGAGGTCTCTAGGTACAGAGCCATAGGTTGGGATTTGAATTCCCCCACTGAGTCTTCTTGACAGGGGCTACACTTGATGATCCATACGGTCTCTCCCAGCATTGCAGTTTTAAGATGATGATGATGATGATGATGATGATGCATTATTGATGGAACCTTTCATTACAGATGGGTAATAAAAATGGATGAGAACATAACTCGTTCATTTAAAAAAAAAGAAAATCAAAATACATCAAAATGTACAGGTTTCTTCATATTGAAAGTGAACGGAGGGGAATCAGTTAAAAAGCCATCAGCATGTGGGAGAAACTGTAATGAATGTATTTCTGTGCCCAGGCGCAGCTTTTGAAGTGTGTGAGAGTCAATAGATATCCAAAGAAATGAGCAATGTGTATCTTGATCTTCTATGTTCGTGTTTCAGAAATGCTCCTGAAGTTAAAACTATGGATCTAGCAGAAATATGTGCCACAGCTGTAACTAATGGAGCTGAAAGGTTGAAGCCGAAAGACAAAATAATATTAGAGAACAATGGTTCTCATCCTCTAAATGGGAGACAAGAGGACTTGAACCACTGAACACATGAATTTAGAAAAATGATCTACATGTTAATATCGGTGCATGCATGGGGAACATTTGTATTAACTCGTCAATGAAAAATAAGAAGAATCTAGATTGATTACTTATAACCAGCAACCATGGCTAGCTTTTTGTCAAGCTGTTGAGTGAAGGCGTATCAATAAAAGAAAATGGAAGACATAGTGGAGAGACTTTTAAAACTGTTTTGTGACTCCTATAATCCTATGAAAATGAAGTCAATAGTTTGTTGGAAGCTGAAGTTCAACACGTACAAAGGGTGCCAGGCTGGGGAAAGGGGATCTGAAACACTTACTGTGTCTTTCATGTTGTGGCAAAGTAGTCCTGCTTTGAGTGGCTTGCTGTCAATTGTGCGGGAAACAGGACTGCCCGTGGCTCTCCCCAAAAGGCACTGCTATATGACTGTCAATAACATAATGGCCTTGATGAGGGAGGGGAGCACTGCATAAATGGTAAATAGGTACCTGCCAAGGAAGACAATATTCAGATGAAGTCAGGCATGATTGGGTTTGACTACCTCTTGGGCCGCCTTCTGTAGACACAGTACATGTATCCTTTCCTGACGCCTGCAGTGACCCTCCAGTTGCAGACCTTGGTTTCCAAGCCAGGCTTTCCATAGAGCTCATATAATGATCTGAGAACTGCAGAGCTGGACAAAACCCTGAGGACCACTAGGTCCAGCCCCAGCCAAGAAGGAACAGTGGGGGACCGAACTCCCAACCTCTGGCTCCATGGACTGAGACCTAAGACACTGATCTATCCAGCGATTCATTTGCTTGAAACCCACCAGGTGTCTTTTCTTAGGAATGATGCAGTAGAACTAGGGCTCATGGGGATGTTGTAGCAGGACGCTCCGATGTACAGGGCAGTAATGTGGTCTGCTATGGCTTTTCATTCAAACCTCTCTGTCTTGAATGAAACTCTGTGAGTTTAACAGCAGTGTTCACAGCGACTGTTGGATATGTGTGGATTCAACCCCCACCCCCCCAACCCGCACGAGTGCTGTTACATTATCCCCATTTCCTCTGGCAAGCAGGAACTTGTAGTCTTGATAGAGCCAAACAGAGGGTGGGAAGGGGGATGGTCAAGGACTAAGCTGCTCTGTTTGATTTGCTGGGTGTTAAACTGTATTCAGGACTTTGAAGCAGTCTTAACATCATCCCAGCCTCCTGATACCAATCATCTGGTGTATTCCATCTTGCCAAAACGATTCTCAGCGCCTGATAGACTACATCCTCTATCAAGATTGTGTTTTTGGTACAATGTTTTGATAAAGATAGCAAGTTGCTATCAAAAGCTTAGGTTACATTTTTTTGTTTTGTTTTAGTAGTGACCAATAAAAGTATCACCTAGCCTTCTTTTGAATTTGTTTTTTTGGTCACATGACTCAACACACTTTTTTTTTTACTACTATCCCTGTTGTCATGCAAACCATGACAGAACTACTTTGTTAATATGGATGGATACAACCGTCTGAAGTTTCACCGTCTCCTTGGTGGTGTGGCTAAAGAAACTTTCATGATAAATGTCTAACATGGGGGGAAATGTATCATTCTACTGTGTCTGAATCCCTTCCTGTTCGGAAACTGACTGTTTCCAAATTGTTGTAGTTCCTTGGCTTCAAAATTGTTGTGGTCTTCTTAACGCTACAGGATTTTCTGTGGAATATGATAAAGATTTTGAATAACTGCCTTTCATGGTAACTCTCCCTCCCCCTCCCCTGGGCCTCCAAACTGGATTCCTAATTCCCCTCCCCCTTGGATTTCTAGTTTTTCTTTGGCATCATGTAATTCCTTATAAAAGAAACACCATGAAAGGGCCTTCCATCTTAAAAAGAAGCCCTGCAGCAACTTTTAGCATACCCTCAAGGTAAATGCCCGCTACCTATTTCCCGCCCCTGGATTTTCTTTGTAGTGATGTGACAGCTACTCAGGCATGCTAAGTCCTTGCAATTAAAAACAAAGCTGGTGGGTTTTATTTCATGTCCATCATTCCATAATAGGGGGATGATAGTGGGGGGCTGAGTTTGCCGTTTCTGAAGCAACTATGTGATTTCTATCAGAAATTTTCATTGACTAAAGAAGCTTTTCATGTAACAAAACAAAGTAGCGGCTGAAGAAACCGATTCCCCAGTCTTTTAAGAAGCCACGTTTACTAGCAGGCAGGCCATCATGCTGCTTCTTAGTTTCTGTGTACTTTTCCAAGGTTTAGAAAAGTTAGCCTTTTGGCTCTCCAGAAATATTTTCCGCATATAAGACTATATGTTTGTATAAACTTGTTAGACTAAAAATTGAAGGTTGTCTTATACATGCAAGTAAGCTGAGGAGAGAACCATGCAGTTGCAAAACTGTAATTTTCAGTTGGAAAAATGGAGGTTGTCTTATACATGGTGTCTTCTTATAGATGAAAAAATGCTGTACGGTAACTTCCAATTGCTGAAATTCTCAATGGATGTAACCTATGTGGTGTTTTGATTCTGACAGAGTTATATTTCTGGTGCATACACAACCTAACAGTGTACATGACCCTGTTCACTTTGGTTGTTTCCTTCAATTTGTTTGTTTATTTATTTATTTATTATTTCTGACCATGTTTCGTTTCCATTTCACGGAACCCATGTTCTCCATAGGGTTGGATGGATTTGCTCAGCCCTGTACAATTTTAACTGAATGGCATATCAGTTATGCCTAGCATTCTATGCTAGGGTGTTTTACTGATAATTCCTTCAACTGATTTTGGAACTGCTGAATGTCTCAGTGGCTGCCATAGCTCTCCACTTCCCCAGTTTATTACCTCTCCCTGATCTGTGCTTCCTGAATGCTCTCTGCACAGTGCTTATCCATGTCCCATTTAAAAGTAAGCTATGTTCTTAGCACCTTATACTTAGCCCTGCTGGAGATGTAACAGGACTCCACAGCTAGCCTCCTGTCATTCCTCTGTAACTTCCACAGCTCAGTTCTCTGGAATTTTGGGATTTTATTTTATTTCTAGTTCAGAGAATTGGTTGTAGAAAATTATTATTAATTTGGTTATTATTAATTCTTCTTATACTTTGCTTTATTTACAGGATGTTTTCCTAAGGGGTCCCAAAGCAGCTTACAATATTAGAAAAATAGAATCAAACACATAATAAATTAAACATTAGAAAAAAATTAAATTAAACACTAACTAAAATCTTCCCTCTTTTTAGCATCTGTCCCACAAACTAAAATGTAAATGAATAATTAAAAGCAGGTACACCTTAAAAACTGTCCACTTAAAATGGTGCAATTGCTCTTTGCAGAGAATTTTGAATACCTTGTCAGACTAGAAAATCCAGAATTCTTTATGGTGGAGCCATAACAATTGAATAAGTGATATGAAGCTAACACAACAATATGATACTGAAATAAGCTTCTGCTGGAGCTTACAAGAGCTTGGGGCATTCAAATGTGTTAGCTTTCAGCTACAGCTTCTCTGTTTTATTTGCAATAGCTACCCCCAGAGACGATGTTAAGATAAGTCAGAGAGGGATGCAATGAATTCTTACCCAGCCCAAGTTGAATTTGTTTTCCTTCACCATGGCATTGATGATGGCTCATGATGCTGGACTGAGGGGAGTCAATAACAAATAGACTCTGCCATGCAGCATTCCCTCTAAGCTGTGTGGTTGTGCAGCACTGCCTGTCAGTGCCATGTACCTGCAGCCAGGATTGCCGCTCATTTGGCACCTGTTGTGGCCCAGTGCTGGCAAAAAATTAGAGGCAGGTAAGTTAGGCTTAGAGAGAACAATAAGCTCATAATATTCCCTCTAATTTTCCACCAGCAACCCCTCTCCGGTTCCCATCCCACTCCTGGGGTTCTGGACACAACTCGAACCAAATGGACGGCAACCCTAGCTATAGGTGTACAGGGACATCCTCCCGCCTACTGCAGGGACCCGACCTGACCGCACCGCAATAATTGAAAATCCATGATATGTGGATGCAAGTCAGGGGCACCTAGCTGGGGGCTCTTATACTTACTGGAGGCCTCAGAAATGATTTTCGGTGGTCCGGAAGTCACTTCTGGTTCACAGGGAGACCCTTTTGGGGGGCCCATAAGGCCAGGGAAGGCCCTTGCAGGCCCATTCGGGACAGCACCAGGTTGGGGGTAAGCATGGAAGGCCTGAAACAGGCCTTTCCCCCCTTAACCCAGGAGGCCTTTTTTCATATACTGTGGTCCTGCGCGATATAGCGGGACCGCAATATATGAACCGCGAATGGGCGGGGGACCACTGTACTGTATACTGTACTTTGATTTGTCTTCCAGCACTGAGCCAGGGCGTTGGGCTCAGTGGCCTTCTAGATCCCTTTCCAACTTCATTATCCTACGATCCCTGTTGTTTTCTTTCTGTGAGTGCATCCTAACATCTCTATTGTTTGAGTCTCTTTACTGAGGCCACCTCTTTATTGTACAGATGTAACTCTGTGCCAAAAGAGGAAATGTAACTTATTCTTTAAGTAAGCTGGCCATGCCACTTTGGATGCCTGTCCCTGAGTTCTTCCCCCACTTAACGATACCATTAACACAGAGCTTCATGGCTGCACGTTGCATTTCCATAGCATTTTTTTAAAAATGTTGTTTTCTGCAGATGGCTAGTGTGTGTTTGAGTCTAGATTGCTAGTCAGTTTTCATATTTCATTTTGTGTGTGTGTTTATGTATGCCAGAGCACATGTGGGTATGATAAAATGCTCTCTGTTATTTCTCTGAGCTGCTGAGGAATGGCTTATTTGCTCTTAATGTATTGACATGCATATTTTAAAAGTAGCCCACAGCTTAGTGGGAGTATTTGCATCGTTTTGACCATGACACTTTCAAAACAATTCTTTTCCGTGCTTAGGCAGACACTTATTTTATGCCTTTTAATTAATGTTTAATCAGCTGTAGTCTAGTTTTACTAGAATGTGGCTTCTCTTTATCATTTTCTTGCATTTTTATTGGTTGTTAGACTTACCTGGGAAGTGGCAGAAGGTCCAGACATAAGTTGTTATTTTTCACATTAAACAAAAGGCAAATAAGATAAGCTAGAACAGTGGTTCTCAGCCTTTTATTTATTTATTTATTTTAAGGCTTATATACCGCCCGTCTTCCCGAAGGAACTCCGGGCGGTTCACAACAATGTAGAAACAACAATAATCAAATCAAACAATAAACACACAACAACAATTAGACAATTTAACTAATGACATCAAAGCAGGGAGCAGATGGCGGAAAAAAAATAATGTAAGTCACCAAATGCCTCACAGAAAAGCATGGTCTGTAAGGCTTTCCTAAAGGCTGGCAGGGACTGTGCAAGGCGCACTTCACTAGGGAGGTGGTTCCATAAGGTTGGGCCAGCCACAGAGAAGGCTCGACTCCGAGTAGTTTTCCGAACCTCCCTGGACGTGGCCACCCAAAGCGAGTGCGCTCGCAACATCTGCCGCACCCCTTTAATACAGTTCCTCATGTTGTGGTGACCCCTTGCCCTGCTCGGAAGAGGCCACAAGCCCCCTTCGGCAGGCCACTGCCGCAGGGGCCATAGAGAACTTTCCCCACTCCTGAGGTCCCTATTAACCACTTGGACAAAGTACAGAAGGAAATTGGCTTCGGAAGTATCCCCTCTCAGTTTGGTAATAGATCAGGAAAATTTCCCCACGAATATGAAGAAATATGGAGAATTATTTAAAACAATGAAAGTGGCAAGAGTAAAAGAGTGGATTAACAAGATGAGAACAAAGCAGGATATTAAGCGCATATTACAAGTTAAGCATTTAACTTGGTTAAAGTATGCCCAATTAGAAAGTTGGACAAAAGATTGGATAAGGAGAAATACACAACTCAGAGAATATACAAAGTTTGAACAATTCTTGTTAACAAATGAACCAGAGAAAGGAAACACAGGGAACGGAGCAGTTGGTAAAATATACAAAATAATCAAGGACTCACTAGAGGAAAGGGAACAAAAAAACAATAAGAGAGGTGTGGAAGCAAGACATTGGTAAAGAAATAAAAAAAGATGAATGGAAAAGAATTTGGAATATGAGGATCTTAGGTTCATTATCCGTTAGAATAAAAGAAAATTATTTTAAAACAATTTTAAGATGGTATATGACACCAGTCAGACTGAATAGAATAAATTCAAGATATTCTAATTTTTGTGGAAATGTGAAAAAATTATGCAACTATATTCATCTTTGGTGGGAATGTGAAATAGTTCAAAAATTTTGGCAACAGATCGTCGGTGAGATAAAAGAAATACTACAAGCTGATATTAAATGTAAGCCAGAAATTGCGCTCTTATCACTACCACTTACTAATGAATATGATATAAAAGCAAAAGAATTAATTGCAAATTTTATGAAAGCAGCAAGACTGATTATAGCTAAAAATTGGAAACTGAAATTAGATTTTAAAATTGCCGACTGGTATAAGGAAGTGTGGGATATAGCTTTAAACGACAAATTGTCCTGTAGTATAAAAGTTTTGCGAGGGGAAATGAGCAAGGATATATTTTATGATATTTGGGGAAAATTTATAGATTATGTATTATTAAAAGGGAAAGGGATACAACTGTCATACAATCCAACACAGTTCTGGAGAAAAGGACTCTAAGAAGACAACTAGAAAAAAAGAAGATGAAGAAGGAAGAGAAGATAAAGGAACACTGGATGGTCCTGGGGGTTGGGGTTGGGGTGCACTTTGTAGTGTTGTAATATTTTGTTTATTGTATTGTTTATTGTATGTTTACAATACACTTAAAAAATTTAAAAAAGAGAACTTCCCTCTATAGGCACCCTCAGCCAATCGCAGCCTCCGGCGCCATTGACTGACATCCCCTCCAACCTATCAAGCTGTAACAGGTGTGCTCACTGAGGGTGGCCACACCCAGAGAGGTACAGAAATCGCGTAAGCGTGACCACGCCTTCTCTGTGGTGGGCCCCATGCTGTGGAATAATCTCCCCACTGAGTTGCACCTAGCAGAGTCCCTGCCTGCCTTTAAAAAGGCTTTGAAAACTTACCTTTTTAAGGAGGCATTTGGTGACCTTTTTGGTTAAGTTTCTCTGTTTTTTGTTTGTTTGTTTTGTTTTCTTTTGCCCGTGTTACTCCTGCTGGAGGGTTCTGCTTCCCCTCCTTTATCGCCATCTATGGTGTGGTCTTTTACTGTAAGCCGCCCAGAGTTCCGATTTGGAAGATGGGTGGGATATAAGTGCAATAAATAAATAAATAAATAAATGAATAAATAAATAAATAAATAAATAAATAAACTCTTTCCCCCATTCCTCCCCCCCCCCTCCTCCAGACCCAAGCTGTTTGTGTCTTTTTCTTCACTGGCTCATGGCAACCCCTGTGAAATGGACATTTGACCACCCAAAGGGGTTCCGACCCCCCGGTTGGGAACCACTGAACTACAAAAATAAATTAATGTGTGCACTGTGCAAATAAATAGATTTGTCCTTGCTGTGTGCCTTCCAGATGTTTCCACTTGGTGACGAATCATGATCCCATGATTTAAAAAGAGGTCCTGTCATCAGTTGGGTCTACATCAGTCTTCCAAACACTCAGCCGTAACTTTGTTCATGGAGTTAATCCGTCTCATGTTAGGTCTTCCTCTCTTCCTGTTGCCTTCCAAATCTGAGCATTGTTGTATTGTGTTTTCCAGTGAGTGTAAGCTTCCCATGATGTTTCCAAAATGCAGTAGCCTCAGACTACTCATTTTGCTTCTGTTGAGCCTTCTGGATTGATTTGATCTCAAGCTCACCCATTTGTCTCTTCTAGCAGTCCTTATTGACCATGAAAGTCCTTTATTACACCCATTTTTAATTAATCATTTTTTAAAAATTTCTTACTCTCTTTCTTCATTGCTTGGTTTTGGTAAATTTTCTGCCTCTTTCATAGTACTGTACTGTAAACCAATAAAGAGTCATCCAATAGAGCAGGTAAACAAATTAGGGCTAGAACTGTCCAAATGGTGGTTCATTGTGATTCATCACAGTTGACAAACCACGAAATCCCCCCAATCGTGAACTGCTGAAACCAACACATAACGGTTTGTCAGTTTGCAGGATTTTTATTTAGACAGCCCTTTCTTTAAGATGAATGGAGATGCATAAAAGGGGAAAATATTTGTTACAGTCTCTAGACCTGACAGGTATGGAGGGATGACTATTAAACAAATCAGTTCTGTTTGTGGAATATTGTGATTAGTTCTTTTATTTGTCTCCATGTCTAATCAGGACACACAAAAGAAAGCATTTCATCACACAGTGCATTGCGTGCTTAAACTGTGGGGTCTGCTTTTTTTAAAAAAGCAACAGCGGTTATAGTTTGGAAGAGGGAAATTAGATATATGCACGAAGGATCTAAATTGCAGGTCATGATGGCGATATATTACTTCTGATGTTAGACACAACATGCACTATTGGCTGCTGGGAAAGTGAGCTAAGCAGTGCTTTGAACTCATGTGCTACTAGCAGGCTTCCTATTTGTACTTGGGCATGATGTGAAGAGACTACAGACAACTACGCAGGCTATTCAAAATGAATGAATAAATAAATAAATATAGCAGGACTCTTCTAACGCTAAGAGGACACAGGATGTAGCTAGGACTGCAATCCTAGCTGCACATTATTGATAATTATTTTCAAATGATTACAGAGGTTTACAGCTGACAACATTTGTCATTTGTTTGCCCCCTGCTGTGGCTGTAAGGAAAGAAAAGGAGTAATTAATTGACTGACTTATCTGCTTAGTTACATGTGTCGCACTCATCAGATTCACACGGTATTTATTCAGGCACTGCTTATGCTTCTATGAAGCTAGCACACAGTTCAATAGTCTTAACACTGACAGATTAATATTGTTTCCCTCTTGGTGGAAACACAGAGTGATGTTATCAGGACAGGCTCTCTGAGAAGAGTGTTGCTGCCATTTCCTTTTGGTCATGCCTTTGTTGCTCTTGGTTGTCTGAATGCCTGCACATCTGGCAGAATCGAGTGGCCGTAGCAGCTTAACCACATTCATTCTAGATGATCTGAAGTCAGTGCAGCTTGCAGTGCTCCAAGCCAAACCGAGCTCAGCAAGCCCATACTGAGGCAAGTTTGTCACAAGGAATGTGCAGTGTCTTCAGATGTCTGTGTAACTGAGGGGACAAATTGGGGCTATTTGTGTATTTCTACCCACCCACACAGTTGGCAGGGTTAGTGCATTAAATTATCAACAACTTTTAAGGAAGTGGCCGAGCTGGTGCCAGAAGAGGAAACTAACCCTAGTAGAAGGCAAGGATCTCTCCTTCACATTCCAATCACTGATCGTCTATGGTGGCTACTTCACATCCTTCCTTGAGCCGAGGTGAACTTGCCTCCGTGTTGAAATCGGTTTTCAACACGGATCGAGAAGTGGATTGAAAAGATTCCTGAGCTCCAGGACGGGAATCTCTCACCCTGCTTGGAGCGCAGTTCAGGGGGCATAGTCGGGGTGAATTCGGATTGACCCCACAAGGACATGAGGTTCTGTTCCTTTGAATTCGGATTGACCCCACAAGGACGTGAGGTTCCGTTCCTTCGAACTGGTCTCCAGCGGGGCCGCGAACTGCAACGAGAGGGACGTGAAGTATCAGCCTCTGAGTGTCTCTCTCTCCCCCCATCTCTTTTAACTGCAAGAGAATGTGATTTTGTTTTTTCTTCTTTTACCCTCCCCCTTTTTTCAATTAGTTGCACTTCTAGGACTCTCTCCTATGAGAAAGAGACAGACACAGAAAAAAGGTTACTTCACGTCCATAGCGTTTCAGCAGAATCTCATCCTGACCACGCCCCCTGAACTGGAAACAGAGCGTGATGATCCATACCTGCCCCTGGGCTGGGGAATTCTCTTGTCATGCTTTGTTTCCAGTTTCTGTTCCGAGACAAGGGACGTGAAGTAACAGAAATTGTGGTTTCCCCCTTTTGCTCTATGAAGACTCTGACAGCCGAGGAATCCGACTGGAACTCCTGTGCCAGGTCAGGCTTGGCTGCCCGCCTGTTCTTGCAGGAGAAGGTGGCTCTTGAAGGGACAAGTGGAGAGCCACTGTCAGGCATAGGTCCATCCTCCTCGGGTACCGTTGGCGGGGCTGAGCTCTCATTGCCTGTTCACCTGCCAGCCCGAAGACTGCTGAGTTCAGGGCGAGGGTGTCTCACCCATAGCCCACGCCAACACTGCTGCTGCTCGCCCGCTGCAAGTGATCACGGCTCGCCTGGCTCCTCCTGCCGGGCTTCCTAAGACAGCCCACGAACCCACAGTGGGCATTCAAAATATCAAAAAAACGGAAGCCTGACAATTTTTAAAAAAGGCTAAACGAAGCCACGGAAATGCAGTAGCTGTCACAAAACAAGGACGTGAAGTAACAGTTGTCACTAGAGATGGGCACAACTAGGGAAAATGATGTTTTCGAGTTGTCGTGTGTCGGAGGCAGCCTCTTTCGGCTCGTTTCCGTTTTTCGCGAAAATTTGCAAAAATTAGTCGGTTCGTTTTTTTGTTTTTTCGTTGTCATTAGTACTGGTTTTGGGGGGGTAGCGGGCTCCTGGAGGCAGCTGCAGGAGTCAGCCAGAGCCACAAGTGACGGACTGGCAGACTCTTTGCACGTGCTGCGTTTCACATACTTGCATGCAGTGCAATGCAAGTAGATCTGGCTTAGGGTTAAGATGGGTTAGCGCAAGGGCTAGGGTTAGGCTAGGGTGAGGTTAGGGTGAGTATTGGGGTGCACCTCTGGGTGCCTCTCTGACCCACTTAGAAGGACAGTGTACTGGCGTATGGGTTAGGCTTAGGGTTAGGGTTCAGGTTCGGGCTACAATTAGTGGGCTGTTTATGCCCGATTGGCACATCCCAGAAGTCTCTGTGGTCAACCTGGCCAAGTGGCCTTGCGATTGGTGGAAAATTTGCATGGTCCACTCTCATGGGCGAGCCCATCATTGCGAATGCACAGGTGTAAAAAAATAAAATAAAATAAAATAAAATCAACAGAGACTTTTTTTGCAAGACAAACCCACTGCTGCTACTGTAAAAATTCAAGCATTTAAAATAGCTAATTTTCGCATGTTTCTGTGGTGCTTTGGTGGGGTTTTGGACCACGATTTAAAAATAATATTGCGGTCGGCATTTTGGATCCCCCCGCACAGCATGGCAAATGGAGACGCCCTCCCAGCCTGGTTCAGTCAGCAAAACCTGGCCATGCGATTGGTGGAATGGCTCCAAGACTTTGCATGGTCCACTCCCATGGGCGAGCCCATCTTTGCAAATGCGCAGGTGTAAAAAAATAAAATAAAATGAAATAAAATAAAATCAACGGAGACGTTTTTTTGCAAGACAAACCCACTGCTGCTACTGTAAAAATTCAAGCATTTAAAATAGCTAATTTTCGCATGTTTCTGTGGTGCTTTGGTGGGGTTTTGGACCACGATTTAAAAAAAATATTGTGGTCGGCATTTTGGATCCCCCCGCCCGCACACCGCATGGCAAAGGCAGACGAG
>JAHTLZ010003547.1:38853508-38866305 GCA_023846285.1 Phrynocephalus versicolor
TTTTTTTCTGTGCCGCTTGGCATCGCGCGCGATCGCGCGATGCAAGTAACGAGCACGACAAATCAGACCAAATTGTTCGTTCGTCGGTTCGAGCTCGAAGTCTGGCGGAGTAATTCTCGTTTCCGTTTCCGTAGAGTAACGGAACCGAGTAACGGAAACGGAAACGGAAATACCGCTAAGTCGTGCCCATGTCTAATTCTATATATTCACAGCAAAGGTTGACCTCAGGCCTACAATGTAATACCTCCTAACCTTTTAAAAATGAAGTACTGTATAGTAAAACACTCCTGCATCAGTTGCCTGCTGAGAATTCCAGACAGGAGAAACAAGACCTCCAAAGGACAGATCACTTCTCTTGGTGCCAATGTGTGAAGCGCAGGGGTGAAGCGGCATGGATCGTTTTGGGATTCAGGGCATGGGATGGCCATGCTCTGGAGCCAGGCTTTGTTGAAAATATTCTTAGGGAGTACTTGCTGTCGGTGGGTTATAAGAGCCAGGATAATGAGTCTTTCCGCTGGGAGGATTCAACAGGTTGCTCATTCTCAGACTGCAGTATGTATACGTGGGAGGTGATGTGTGTATTTCATACAATCACACACATCCATTCATAAGACTCTCCTGCCCTCTCTTCACATTGATCTGTGAAAACCCCACCAACACTTGCATTTGCATAGACTTGAAATGCCAGCATTTGCAAACGTGTTAGGTCTCAAAATGTGCCCTTGAAATGCATGGAGGCAGGCATGTACTGTCTTGTTCAGACAAATGTATGGATACAGATGGAATTGGGGCTTTGTGACTTTCCCAGGCAATAAGGGGATTATTGGGAATGCAGGGCCCATTCCCCCCACCCAGAGATGTAGCACATCTCTGGGGTTTAAAATATTGCGCTAAAAAGATGTCATATGCTTAAAAGGGAGGAAGGGAGAATGTCAAATAACAGGGGTCACAATCCTGTTGGGAACTGATGCCTGCATAATTAAAATTGTACAGACATAGTAGGGTGAATGACAACTAGTTAAAGAGATGTAGTTGACCTTCCTGACTGGCATGCCTACTGAGGGTTTCCCTCTTTTGCTTATTTTGTGTTTTTTAATTGATGGTTGTTCTACTGCTGCTTTATCTGATGTTTTCTTTTTAAGTATGTAAACTGCCCAGAGTTCCGTTACGGAAGATGGAGTGGTATAAAAGTGTAACAAATAAATAAATAAATAATAAATAAATAAGGAATCAGAGAATCTTAGAATCCTTAAGTTGGAAAGGCTTTACAAGGTCATCAAGGCCAACCCCTTTCTCCAGATAGGAATAGAAATCAAAGAATATCTACCGGGGGGGGGGTTACCCAACCTGGGAGGGGAGGGGAGGGGAGGGGAGGGAGGGAGGGATGCAGAATCAGGATCACAACAGGGTCGACCCTACCATGTAACTGAGTACAGTGGTACCTTGGTTTACAAGCATAATCCGTTCCAGAAACGTGCTCGTAAACCAAAGCACACATAAATTAAAGCAAATTTCCCCATAGGAAATAATGGAAACTTAGATGATTTGTTCTGCCCCCCCCCCCCAGTTTCCATTATTTCCTATGGAGACATTTGCTTTGGTAGGGATGTGTGGCAAGGGCTGGAGGCTTTTTCCATCCACGTCCAGCTTCTCCAGAGTAGCTAGCAGGGAAAATGTGGTGTTGGGGCAAGCAAGCAAGCAGACAAAAAACAATGATACTCAGCAAGATGCCCAAATGATCCATGCTTAAACTATCAGTCAGTGAATACTTACCAGGGAGTGAACCCAGTGGCCTGTGCCCAGTGTGGGCCTGCCTCCTCACCTTGCCTCAAATGCTCCCCCCCCCACAAGGCCACTGCCCCACTGCCCCCAGTCACTCCTCCCCATCTTTCCTTGGGTGCCGCTGGCACCCGTTCCAAACCTCCACAGGGACTTGAGGTCCCCGCGACCAATCCTTGTTAAGCAGGCTCTTGGCCTGCATCGCAGTTCGCGGGCTCCATTTACTGCTCCATTTACTCCATTTGAAAGAGGCCAGGCCATGGGGGGAGCCCACTTTTAAAGAGGAGCCCTCCCACATTACTACCCGACATCGCCCGATCACCCCTATCAGGTGTCTCGCGTAGTTTTCGACTGGAGAAGCAAAAGGCCCCGCCTGCGTATCCACCCCGCGAGACCAGCTGTTCTCCAATTGAGGAAACTGAAAGATCCTATATCATTCTCCTTTCCATCATTGGGCCCTTTAGCATGCAGCTAACAAGCACTCATTTCTTTCCTACCCTTTTGAGAAGCATTCTGAGCGCCATCCGGAATCATGCAGGAAACATACAACATCTGTAACAAATCATTACACAGGCTTCTGGTAGTTTGTTAGCTACCTAATTGATAGCAAATGCTGAATGCGCTAGCAGAAGTTACTGACAGGGAGCAGGACCCCAGAGGGTGAAAGTATTTCACCACAGAAGCTCATTTTTGGTCGTCTGAAGAACTGATCCGTAAAATTCCATTTAGTGTGAAATGATTCATTTATGAATGCTGTCGAATCTGTAAGGCAGCCATTTTAAAATCAAATGCATGCTTTGCTTTTCCTGATACACTTGTAGTCCCCCCCCCCCAAACACACACACACCCTCAGAAGAAAGCTGCTTCTGTTGCCAGTAAGAAAACGGTCCTTTGAACACTACCAATATGTCATTAAAAGATACAGGGCGGGGGAGGGGTAGCTATTTAGTAAATGCTAGAGACACAGTATCAACATATTTTGCTGTTCCACTCATTTCTAAATTCAGATAAGTCTGCATCTCTTTGATTGTGTATTTGCATACCTCAATTACTACAGCTGGAGTGAATATATGCATACAGGCTTTGCCTCCTAAACCATAGGTTCCTGTTTTAGAATTTTACATTCCTATTTGCATATTGTTCCAAAAAACAACACCCAACCCTTAGATGCAATAATCCCACTACCACACACACACACACACACACACACACACACACACACATGTCAGTTCAGCTACTGGTTAACAGTTAAGGAAAAATACAGCTATTATTTATTTAGCAACATGGGTGGTTTACAAGCTACAACAGAATTAATTCGTTCCAAATGAAATTATGTTAAGCAAATTTTCCTTTATACAAATTTCCCTTAGGAATGCACTGAAAACAGAGTAATAATTGCAACCATTTTTGTGTTGTACGGATTGACCCCACAGGCAATTCTGTTAAGCAAATTTCCCCTATATCCAGAATTTTTTATGTTGTACAGATTTATGTTATACAAACCATTTGTTATACGAGGGTGCACTTGTACAACTCAAATAGTAAACTATACAGTGAATAAACAATACAGCATAATAAAATATGATAACATGACAAATCAAATATGCTACCAAGATATTAACCATTCTGTTAAGAGCTCTCCCCCCACAATTTTAGATGTAGACACAAAGTTCAAGGGAATGTTAAAAAGGAGGAAATGGGTTTATTTGATAATTAAGAACAAGATAAGGAAACTGTTGTGGTGGTTCATAACTTGGGCCGAAATCCTGTTAGCAAACACTGTGGGTGTAAGGACCCTCATGCTGTGCATTTCTTTTCTGAAATATTTGTTTTCCATAAATATTCAGAAGGATGTTTTTTGTATGATTGCCATGTGCAGACAGAGAGAACCTGGAGGACATGATGTGCAAGCAAGCAGAACCTTCCAGGCAAGTGTGTGTGTGTAGAAATACTTGCATGACTGTCCGTTCATGACTGTGTAAAGAACCAGGATTCTAGCCAACAGATTAAGGGTGGTTTTCAAGGTAACCGTTTATAGGCAGCAATACTTTTACAATCCAGACATAAAGACAAAACTTTGTACTAGTAGAAGAAAGGCAGGTGGTAAGTGAGACTCTTATCCTCCTGGTGTTCTTACTGGCTGCCAGGTCATAAGAACATAAGAACATAAGAAGAGCCGTGCTGGATCAGGCCAAAGGCCCATCTAGTCCAGCTTCCTGTATCTCACAGCGGCCCCACCAGATGCATCTGGGAGCTCATGAGACTAGATATCTGTCTCCTGATACCACTCTCCTGCATCTGGCCCTTGAAGTACCCCGGTGTTAAGCCTGGAGATTACACATCTCCATCATGGTCTGTAACCTGTGATGGACTTTTCCTCCAGGAATCTGTCCAGTCCCCTTTTGAAGGCATCCAGGTCAGATGCCATCACCACATTGTGTGGCAGGGAATTCCATAGACTTACAACGCGCTGGGTGAAAAAATATTTTCTTTTGTCAGTTTTTACTCTCCCAGCCCTCAATTTGAGTGTATGTCCCCTAGTTCTGGTATTTTGGGAGAGGGAGAAGAGCTTCCCTCTATCCACTTTACTCATACCCTGCATTATTTTGTATGTCTCAATCATATCCCCCCTCAGGCGCCTTTTTTCAAGACTAAAGAGGCCCAAATGTTTTAGCCTTTCTTCATAAGGGAGGCGCCCCAGCCCAGTAATCATTTTAGTCGCCCTCTTCTGCACCTTTTCCAGTTCCACTATGTCTTTCTTGAGATGCGGTGACCAGAATTGTACACAATACTCCAGGTGGGGCCTTACTATTGTTTTGTATAATGGCATTATAATGTTGGCTGTTTTATTTTCAATCCCCTTTTTGATAATCCCTAGCATGGAATTGGCCTTCTTCACCGCTGCCGCACATTGGGGAGACACCTTCATGGAGCTGTCCACCAACACACCAAGATCTCTTTCCTGATCCGTCACGGATAACTCAGAGCCCATGAGTTGATAGATGAAGTTTGGATTTTTTGCCCCAATATGCATTACTTTACATTTGGTTACATTAAAACGCATTTGCCATTTCTCAGCCCACTCCCCCAGTTTAGAGAGATCCTTCTGGAGCTCTTCACAATCTTCTCTGGTTTTTACCACACGGAAAAGTTTTGTGTCATCTGCAAACTTGGCCACCTCACTGTTTATCCCTGTCTCCAGGTCATTTATGAACAGATTGAAAAGCACCGGTCCCAGGACAGAGCCTTGGGGCACACCGCTTTTCACTTCTCTCCATTGTGAAAATTTCCCATTGACACCTACTCTTTGTTTCCGGGATCTCAACCAGTTCTCAATCCATAAGAGGACCTGCCCTCTTATCCCCTGACTGTGCAATTTTCTCAGCAGCCTTTGGTGAGGGACTGTGTCAAAAGCCTTTTGAAAATCCAGATAGACTATATCAACCGGTTCACCCAAATCCACGTGCCTGTTGACCTTTTCAAAAAATTCTAAGAGGTTTGTCAGACAAGATTTACCCTTACAGAAGCCATGCTGATTTTCTCTCAGCAAGGTTTGTTCTTTTATGTGTTTTAAGATTTTCTCTTAGATGAGGCTTTCCACCATCTTCCCTGGGACAGATGTAAGGCTAACCGGCCTGTAGTTTCCCGGGTCCCCCCTCCTTCCTTTTTTAAAAATTGGTGTGACATCTGCTATCCTCCAGTCCTCCGGCACTGTGGCCGTTTTAAGAGACAAGTTGCATATAACCGTTAAGAGATCTGCAATTTCATTTCTCAGGTCAGATAATACAACCATACTTCAGGTGGGATATAGCAGGCCTTCAGGACAGGTAGACTGTGGGCTACCAGTAGCCCACAAAGGGTTCAAAAGTAGCCTGCCAGCCATCAATAAAAAAAGTGAGGGGATAAGTTCTCCATCCCTCCCTCCCCCATCCCAATGATTACCACTGCTCCAGCAAAGTTGTGGGTCTGCCAGCCCACTACCCACTGGGCAGTTCAAGGCCCATGGAACAGTCCCCTACTCCCCCCGCCGGCCAGATGATCAGCACACCACTGTCTCATGACCAGCTGCAGAGCTGAGAGAGAGGAGGAGAGGGGAGGGGAGGAGAGGAGACAGCAAGAGGTGGGTCACTGGTGGTGACATCTCCTCTCTTCTCCCTTTGCGCACTGGCATCTCCTCTCTTCTCCCCCCAGAGAATTCCTTCCTCCCACCCTTCCCTTCCCTCCTCCTCCTCCTCCTCCTCCTCCTTTTCAATTCATTCCTATGGGAAACCACTGCTCTACTTACAATTTTTTTTTACTTATGAGTATGTGCTCGGAATGGATAAGATTCATAAGTAGAGGATTTAGTGTAGTAGCCCTCAGGCATTTTAGGCCAGAAAAAATAGACCACGGCCTGTTCAAAGTTGGACAGCCTTGGGATTAGAGATGGGCACGAATAAAAAAAATGGCATTTCATTTGTCGTTTGTCATTTGAAGGGTCCGTTTTGGTTCGCTTCCATTTTATGCGAATTTTTTGCAAAAAAATCGTTTTTTCATTCATTTCGTTACCATTTCGTTACCATTTATTTCAATTTTTTGTGATTTTTTTTAGGATTTTAAGCAATTCACTTGTATTGCAGTAACGGAAATGAAACGCATGACAAAATTTCTGTTGTTTCTGTTCCTTTTGTTTCATTTTAGAGACAAAATTTGTTTGTCGTTTCATTGCGTAACGAAATGAAAAAACGGAAACGGAAACGGAAAATTATTCATTTTGTGCCCATCTCTACTTGGGATATAGCGTATCTCATGGATTTGCTCCATCCAGTGGAGAGGGGGGACATGTGGCCCAAGATACGTTATAGTAACGTAGGAAACTGTGCTAGCTGACCCTGCAGAGTTTCCTTCCTGGAGCTGCTATCATTACTTGTGGCCCTCCCGTCCAAATACAAACCCTGTCTGAGCCCTGCTTGTCTACCAAAATCAAGTTAGGCTGGATGTGTTCAGAGTGGAAAGCTTTTATAGTTCATTGGCAGATATTCATTGTAAACACCACTGGACTTTAATATTGTACCTTCAACTGGAATTGTCATTGCTGACTATTAGCTGTGCCAGCTGTGGCTGATAGGATCTGGAAGGCAAGAACATCTGTAGAGTTACAAGTTCCAAACCATAATCATAAGGAAATCACATGAAGCCAATTGTCATTCTTGACTAAATGATTTAACTGCAGCAAGTGGGGGGGGGGTGTCTGATCTTTTATGGACTTCCACACACACCACCCTATCTTGTAAACACCCTGATTGGCAGTGGTCCTTCAGGGACTCAGACGGGAGGCTGGACATGAATATATTTATTTACTTATCAAGTAATTGTTACAGCTTCCTTCCTGTATTACCAGTAATTCTCATGTTGTAATCACGTATCATCATCATCATCATCATCATCAATGTCATGTGAGCTGCCTCAATGGAATGGAAGACTATCCCACATGGTTGGTGTCACCATCCACATGTGGTATACATGTGGATGATGACACCAATTCTTCCAAAACCTAAAGGTAGAATTGTCTTTCATTCAGCCCCCAGTAGCCATAAATTCATGGATTTTCCTGCATGGAGGCCATTAGGCCATATATTTTTATTTGTACAATGACACTCACTTGTCTTCATCTTGCTGTATTATTTCTGCTTTGTGTTGCTGATCTGAGTATGACTATGACTACTACTACTGTTATTTGGTGTTACCATTCAAGATGCTTCAAGCAGAAGAGCCACCCCGCAAAATGATGGCTCTCTGGGAAAGGCCTTTCTGGGGCCAGGTCAAGTCATTTTTGCTACCTGAGTTGGAGGAGAAAATGTAGTCGCTCCCTTTCCTGGACACTGTGCAGAACAAGATTTATAATGTGTGTGTGTTGTGTCATTACAGTCGTGACCGACTCTTTGTGACTCCATATCCATGGAGTTTTCTTGGCAGGAATACTGGAGTGGTTTGCCAGTTCCTTCTCAAGGTGCCTACAGCACCTGGTATTCCCTGGTGGTCTCCCATCCAAGTACTAACCAGGGCTGACCCTGCTTAACTTCCGAAATCAAGTGAGATCAGATGTCCTTATATCCATGACCAATCAAGTTAGTTGGCACCAGTGGCAGAAACCCCTGTCAATTTACAATAGCAGCACAGTTGTAACAAAGAGGGAATGGACAATTTGCTGCCTTTCTATGACAACCAAAATCTTCTGCCTGGTGTGGTGATGACACTCTGCCTAAGGGCAGGGCCAGCCTGACCCTTTCCTATGTGCCCTGCCCATGCCCTTTAGGCAATAGAACCCATGCTAAGCTTGCCCCACTCCAAGCAGTTTAACGGTGTCGTGTCTCAAAGAATGCCAACCATTATTTTGATCAAAATAACAAAGACATTTGTGAAAGTGAAGTCACTGAAGTATGCATTCACCCCAGCAGTGTATGGTAGCCTACACAATGTTCAGAAAATACAATATATTTCAAGTGGGAGTAGAAAGTTTGAATAGCTCAAGATGAATACCTTTATTTCCAGTTTCTTTGTTCTCCCTTTTAAGTAAATCATTAACTTATATAAGTTAGAGGGGAGGGGGGAAGAATATGAAAAAGTAGAAATCTGGATTGTGCTGTGCAAATGATGCCTGAAAGATGGTATGTTTTAGAAATTTGAAAGCACCCATGGGCCTTGTTCAATATCCTATTTTGGGAAAGATAAGAAAGCTATGGGTACAGAAGAATGACATGAAATGCGAGACAACTGACTAGAGTTCTGCTAAATTCACTGAACTCTTTATGTTAAAAAAATCCTAATTCCCTAAACCTTGCAATCATTCTTTTTAGGAACGATCCCTTGGGGCCTTCGTATTTGAATGTTGTTAAGTGTGAAATGTGGGGGACTTGGCAGGGGAGGGAGAGGATCCATACCCCATAGCCCTAAAGAAATGCAAAAGAATGTCCTGGTTGTGACTAGAGATGGGCACGACTCAAAAAAAATGGTGTTTCGTTTGTCGTTTGGTCGTTTAGGGGTCCGTTTCAGTTCGTTTTTGTTTTTGTGAGGTTTTTTGCAAAAAAATTATTTTTGTTTCGTTACGTAACGAAACAAAAAAACAAAAACAAAAACAAAAAATTGCTGTTTCGTTACCATTTAGCACAATCCAATTTATTTGCCGTAACGAAAACGAAGTGGTTGACAAAATTTTTCGTGTTTCAGGTCGTTTTTTTTCATTTTGGAGTCAAAATTCATTTTTCGTTTCGTTAAGTAACAAAACAAAAAAACAAAAACGAAAACGAAAAATTGTTCGTTTCGTGCCCATCTCTAGTTGTGACAGTGTTTACTACTGAGTTCACATTTGGTGGTGCCTTTTGTTCCCCTCTGGCCTTGTGGGCTGATAGAGCTTGACAAGATGATCCCATGACAGAAGAAGTCATTATTGGAGAACTTTCCAAACCTACAGGAATCTTAAAGAGAAAACAGAATAACATGCCAAATGTCGGAGAGTCTATTCCTTCTCAGATTAAACAAAAGCAGCCCAAATAAATGATGGCCCACATCTATCTTTGAAGATGATCTGGATCTAGAGGTTGTATCAGGATGAGGTTTTGAATGTAAGATGTTTGAACTAAGGGAGGCACATTGCTTATTGTAGGGCCTACATTTGAAAGTATTCTTTTGGGTGGGATAAGGGTTAGGGTTAGGGCACATTCATATAATGTCCTTTCCCACCTATTGTGAGTAATGCTTTCATAAAACCATAAAATATGACCTTTGGGTAAATTTGGAAGATGTGTGGGCATTTTCTCTCTCTCTCTTTTTAAAAAAAATCTCACTTTTTAAAAAGAGTAAACAAAAATGACAGATTACATAAATTACCGTAATTTTAAAAAGTTACTTTTTAAAAGAACATAAGAAGAGCCATGCTGGATCAGGCCAAGAGCCCATCTAGTCCATCTTACTGTATCTCACAGTGGCCCTGCCAGATGCCTTTGGGAGTGCACAAGACTAGATATCAGATCTAGCCCGACCCATCCGCTCTTCGGTGGCCCTTTCGCTGAGGACAGTCACTCCGAGGGAGGCCCGTAAAACAAGAACTCGAGGACGGGCCTTCTTGGTAGTGGCACCAACAATGTGGAACAAGCTTCCCGGTGAATTACGGCAGGCTCCCTCGCTGGCGTCATTTAGGAAAATGCTTAAGACCTTTCTTTTCCGCGACGCCTTTGGCGATCTCTAGGGACCCAATTGTGGTTGTTTTTTTTAATTTTCTTTTTCCCCGCCGATCTATTTATTCTTGGAAATTGCTGTTTTTAGCTGTTGTATTGATTATTGTTTTATCTTTACTGCTGTAAACCGCCCTGAGTCCTATTATGGGAAATAGAGTGGTATATAAGTGCAATAAATAAATAAATAAATAAATAAATCTTGATACCACTCCCCTGCATCTGGCCCTGTTTTTAAGCCTGGATATTACATATCTCCATCATAGTTTGTAACCTGTGATGGACTTTTCCTCCAGGAATCTGTCCAATCCCCTTTTGAAGGCATCCAGGCCAGATGCTATCACCACATCCTGTGACATGAATAAATATTGACATGAGGAGAAAAGAGAGCCCCCCTCCCCCATTTTCTAAAAGAGGTTAGAAAAACTTGAAATTCAAGTAAACAATAAAGCAGCAAACTAATTTGAAGACAAATGGATCTGTAGATACTATTTCCCCCCAGAGAGACAGTCCCGGAAATAACATTCCACAAGATAAGATGGCTCCGGGTGACTGTAGTAGTTCTGGGAGCTTCTGCGGCAAAATGTTAAGATGTTTGGCTGTAGGGAAATGTTTGTTCCTATTTTCCCTCAGAGCCACCCACCTGTTTCATTGAAATTTCTTATTTGGTTTTCTTCCAACTTTCTTATACCTCCCTGTTGTTCAGAAATTCTCACCCACTGCTGCAAGATGGAAGGTGATCAGATTGGGAACTGTAAGGCAATGCTTTGAAGCATCTGTTGGAACCACCTGCTGCTGTGGATTTCATGGATGCTTTTCCTGGGCTCCTGTGAGAGAACAGAGATTGCGTTCTTCAATAATATCTTCTTTGTTTTCATCAGCTCCCACTGTATCATCACTGGAATCCACACTTGCCTTACCTATCCTCCTGGAACACACATTCAAGACTCTCTCTGAGACAGGAGGGAATTGGGACAGAACAGCAAATGGAACCCCTCACTCAAAAGAAGCCCCATAGCCAATGCAGTTAGTTTGTCCCTATGGTGCACAACCCTCCAAATATTAATCTGCATCTGCATTTCCCTAGTAGTACTGAAAACAGGAGCAGCTGCAGCAGCAACCTTGAATACAACACATCATGCACAGTAGTAATAGAATGAAGAAATCTTTGATCATTGACATTGACATTTGGGGAGATGCCTGAGTTGGAGCTAAAGAATTGGAAATACCAACAAAATACAGAGATCTGGCAATTAAAACATCTTTCTCATTGATGAAACACATTTCCGTGGTCCCCATTGTCACTGGGGCTTTGGGAAATAATATCAAGCTATTTCACACAGCACAACATTAAAAATAGTTAGAGATCTCAGAAATAACACCACCAGGGGTACAAAAACAAAACAAAACACCATTAAGAACAGCATACATGCTGTGCCAATATTTATATGATACTTAGGTTTTTGGTTAAAACTCTTTTTTTATATAACTTTGATTGACTGTTCCTGGTATTTATAAATACGAATAAATCATTTATTTATCTTTGAAATAGCCAGCAGTTTCACCCAAATGGTTGAGCCGGTCCTGATATTAACCACCCATCAACAGCAGACCTTGCCACAATTGCCACTTCTTTGGCATGGACTTTCTCTGGAGTTCTATCATAGCTCTGCTTAGATACTCTCCTACACAGTTATGTCACTGTACCAGCTTCAATATTCCCCATTAAATTCTTCTTTCCTGCATAGTATCCTGTCCCCAACCTTTTGTGGGGAAATTATTTACTGAGTCTATTACTGTATTAGAAATACAACATATAGCCTCACTTCAACTCTGTGTGTTATCAGGGAAAAACCACAGATTAGTGGCTAGTTGTTTGTGGCATGAGAAATGATGTGTCTTAGCATCCTCATGCTAGTTAGATTGGCCTCAGACACGAACAGGATATATAAACAGGAAGCAATTTGAGCTTATTATTAAAATATTCACATTTGAGAATGTTCAAAGTGATTAGCTCCCTAGAACGCCATTGTAATTACAGTATTTAACAGGGCACACAAAAACTGGAGTCTTTTTACAGATACTGTTCTTGCACGAAGCTTGCTTTTAAAACATCATTCCTTAATACATTAATCAACTTTTCCAGGTGGAGGCAAAATAAATTTATTCATTGTGGGTTTATTATTATTAATAATAATAATAACAAGCAAGGACTGAGTGGAGAGAGAAAGATATCAGATGCTGATGGTTTCATTTAACTAATTCTAAATTAGACTGAAGACTGACAAATTTTGTAGGATGAGTCACATACATGCAAAGAGAATGTATTTTGTCTGCTTTTGTACTTTATGTTGGGATTTGGAGGATTACTACTGGAATGTTATTCGTATTGAGGAAAACATACAAAAACATTGTTCATGTGTGTATTAATCTACACGGTCACGCGTGGCTGAGCCTTCTCTGTGGCTGGCCCTACTTTATGGAATCATCTCCCGCCTGAGTTGCGCCTTGTACAGTCCCTGCCAGCTTTCAAAAAAGCTTTAAAGACCTTGGTTTTTCGGGAGGCGTTTGGTGACAGTTAATTAATCTTTTTCTTTCCTCCTCCGCCATCTGCTTTTTATTACTGGCTTTTTTTAAAAATATGTATTGTTTTGTTTCATGGTATGTTGTTTTTAACTTTTGTATGTTGTCTGTGTCCTTTTGTTGTGAACCACCTGGAGTTCCATCCAGAAAGAAGATGGGTGGTATATAAGCTCAAGTAATAAATAAATAAATAAATAAATAAATAAATAAATAAATAAATAAATA
>JAHTLZ010003547.1:38866315-38879111 GCA_023846285.1 Phrynocephalus versicolor
CCTACCTACCTACCTACCTACCTACCTACCTACCTACCTACCTACCTTCCTAACTAACTAACTAACTAGCTAACTAACTAAATGTCTATCTATCTGTTTCTTGATCCATCTGTCTTCCAATATTAGAGATAGATTCATGCTCCTGGTTAGTATTTTTGTCTTATATAATCATCACTTTAGGTATGGATGACTATGAATTCACATATTCTTCCGTATTAAGCAAGCAAGGACCTCAAAAAGCTAGTTTTATTGTAAGGATCAATGTTGTTGTTGTTGTTGTTGTTGTTGTTGTTGTTGTTGTTGTTGTTGTTTGCTTCAAGAAGTCCTTGCTGCTCTCTCCAAACAAGAACCTCTCAATTTTCTTCAGTTTTGCTTTAAATGAAAGGTAGGGGCGATCTTAATGCCAGTTTGCATCATTGGCTTCATCTCCATCTTCAGCTCACCGTGATTCATGATTCATCAGTGACTAATATGAATCAACAAATACAGTAAATGAATTTCCAGTGACAAATCAATTTGTCTCCCATTTAAAATGCTATAAAAACTTCCCTGTTATCTAGAGGCACCAAATTTGCAGGGATGTTTCCTCTGATGCTCCTCTACAAGCCCACTTTTAATCCTTTGTTGAGGATTAAAATTTAGACATCTGAGCTATATACCACCAAATAGACCCCCCCCAGAAAGTGCCCCACCGCCAGGAACCTATAGACACCAAAAGTGCAAAGAGGCTTCTCCCATCTCCCCTCTACAATCTCTCCATGTTTTGTGAACATTTGATTTCAGACAGCTGAATGTGCCCTCCCGACCAATAGGTCTCTTGAGCTGCATCTGGGTTGGGGAAGCCCAATCTTCACCAAACTTGGAGAAATTGTATAGAAGAGACAGAGGAAGTTTCTTGGCAAGTTTGGAGTTTCTAGATACCTGGGGAATATTTTACTGGGGGTGGCAGGGGAGGGCTATCTGAGGATACATTGCTCAGACATCAAAGCTCCAATCTCCAGCAAACTATGAGGGATTGTAAAGAAGGGTCAGAGAGTTCTTTCTTTCAAATGTGGTGTCTCTTGGTTCCTTGGGGGGCCATTTCATAGCCCAATGAAATAATGAATCAAAAATTGCTGAAAATTCCTAGTTGTCTGGGGACACAATTTATGACAAATGTGAATTGACAATTGTTAATAAATCAGCCAAATTCATCAGAAAATGTGATTCCTTTTTCAGTTCGTCCCTATATCTAGTACAAAATTTAAGAGGCTCAAGATAAAAAATGTTAAAGGCCAAAGAGAAGGAACACGACTTTGAAATGGTAGGCCGAAGAGAGAGAAAGCCACTAAAATAATGTTCAGATAAGCCTCTTTAGAAACACTCTGCCTCCTGCCTCCAAGGATATATTTCCAGTAAAGAGAAGCACTTACCCTCTCCCCCTATCACTTTTTGGACTGCAAAGGGTTGTGTCTGTAGCAGAGGTATTCCTGTTGATCTATATAGGCTCTTCATGTGAGTTTCCTCATGGATAGAGCTTACAGAGATAAGAATATCTCTGTTGCAGTCATGCCACTTACGATTCATGAAAACACTCAGTGGAAATGGTGTGTGGGGTGTGTGTGTGTGTGACAACGGAGCCCTCCTTTGTCTGTTGGAGATTCCACAACCAGGTGATACCACTTGATCCAACTCACTTGAATGAGTCCCAAAAGGAATCTCACCAAGAAGGGTTGTTGGTCTAGTTCAAACTTATCTTGTTGGCCTTGAATTCTTATTGCACTCCATCTAAGTAGTGTTCAGACACTTTCAGATCTATCTCCAAATGTAACGGTAGCTGGGAGTCCCCATCTATAGTAGAACCACTTGGCTACTCAGATAGGAAGTATTCAATTAGACATGAGAATCTATTCTACAATTGACCCTTGTTGGAAATACGGCTTTATCTCTAGGCAAGCCTACCTTTATGCAATGATGGGGGGGGGGTCAAGTACACTAAAATTGATCAGGGTCTACATAGTATTTACCTCTCAGAGCAAGTAGTGTTCAGGACATTGTTTGATACACATTTCTTAAATCTGATTCTGACATGGAGGCTTTTACAGAGAGAAAGACATTGTGGTTGAGTTGCTTTGCGCATAACTCTCTCTCTCTCTCTCTCTCTCTCTCTCTCTCTCTCTCTCTCTCTGTGTGTGTGTGTGTGTGTGTGTGTGTGTGAATTTTATATCTTTTTCAGTATAAAACAGCAGTGCTCTCTCTTTCCTTTTGTTGATCCAGTATACTAGACAGTAACCTTAAGCAGGAAGTGTTTTCCATATGGTCAAAACAAAAATGCAATAATTTTGTTCCTATGTACTGTATTTCAGATTGCATAATGTGGTGTAATATTAATTTGCAATAACCATGAGCTGTAATCTACTATACTATAAAGGGAAAGATGCACTCTTTTTTTTTACATGTGTGTGATCCAAACTAAAAATCCAATCTTCCATGAACTTTCACACTGAAGCAATGCTACTTTTAGGGACAATCTTATTGATTTTTGGCAATAGGTTGTTTCCAAAATTGGGCTTGATATTTTTGAAACCTTTCACAGACACTGATCAATGCTATAGTCTTAATTACTTTGCCTTGTTATTGAGCTGAAATTGGTTGGTCTAAATTGCGTGCAATTACTTTAAAGTATTGTAGCTAGATTACTTATTCAGAGGAAATGCAGCCTTTACCTACATTCAAACCTTCATTCATACCTTGGATGCTGGTAAAATTTTACACTGGTTTCAGATGCTAATGAGAGTTTTTCCTCACCTTTCCCATCTTAGGTATCTGTAAGACATTTTGCCATTCATGAAGGAAAATCAACAGATCTTTCATGCAATTCCTCTTTGTAACATCTATTGCTACTATGTGTACACCTCATTTGATTTTAATTGGGGGATTAATAGTTAAGTACCTAAAGTAAGTTTGTTCCCACTAAGTAACTTATTACTGAAGCCAAGGGCTACTTTCTGCTTGTACATTAGATAATGGACATATCTTTAGACATGGTGATTTTAAACTGTAGTGAACAGAATCACATTTCTTAATCAAGCCGTAAGGGGAAACATTTTTTAACTATATTTCCCGGAATTCCCCAACCAGCAAAGCCTCACCTATCAAAAGTGTTTAACTAGAAACCATAACCATTAACCAAGATCATGTGAAGGCTTCAAAGGAGGTTCATCTGCACCCACATATTTCAGTTATTTGCACCAAGGTTACATAAGAACATAAGAAGAGCCATGCTGGATCAGGCCAAAAGTCCCATCTAGTCCAGCATCCTGTATCTCACAGTAGCCCCACCAAATGTGTCTGGGCATGCACAAGACTAGATATCTGTCTCCTGATACCACTCCCCTGCATCTGGCACTTGAAGTACCCTGGTTTTAAACCTGGAGATTACACATCTCCATCATGGTTTGTAACCTGTGATGGACTTTTGCTCCAGGAATCTGTCCAATCCCCTTTTGAAGGCATCCAGGCCAGATGCCATCACCACATCCTAGGACAGGGAATTCCACAGACTAACAACACACTGGCCTTCTTCACCACTGCCACACATTGGGTAGACACCTTCTTTGAGCTGTCCACCAACACACCAAGATTTCTTTCCTGATCCATCACAGATAGCTCAGAGCCCATGAGTTGATTAAAGTTTTTATTTTTGCCCCATTATGCATTACTTTACATTTTCCTACATTGAAATGCATTTGCCATTTCGCAACCCATTCCCCCATTTTGGAGAGATCCTTCTGGAGCTCTTCGCAATCTTCTCTGGTTTTTACCACCCACAAAAGTTTTGTGTCATCCACAAACTTGGCCACCTCACCGCTTATCCCTTCTCCAGGTCATTTATGAACAGACTGAAAAATACTGGTCCCAGGACAGATCCCTAGGGCACACTGCTTTTCACCTCTCTCCATTGAGAAAAAATGCCCATTGACACCTATTCTTTGTTTCCTGGATCTCAACCAGTACTCAGTCCATAAGAGGACCTCCTCTCTTATTCCCTGACTGTGCAATTTTCTCAGCAGCTTTTGGTGAGGGACTGTGTCAAAAGCCTTCTGGAAATCCAGATAGACAATATCCACTGGTTCATCCAAATCCACATGCCTGTTAACCTTTTCAGGCAAGACTTACCCTTACAGAAACCATGCTGTTTTTCCTTAAGCAAAGTTTGTTCTTCTGTGTGTTTTAAGATTTTCTCTTGGGTGAGGCTGAAAGGATGAAGGTGATGATGTCAAAGGTTAGTCTAGCAAGGCTGTCTCATGCATTTTGTCTGAATATGACTTGTATGAAATCAGTGACCTTCAGAAGGGTGTGTTCTCCCTTGCTGAAGGTCTTCAAGTTGAGGGTGGGCACCCACTTCAGCTCTGGATTTCCCATAAGAACTGGGGCTGTAGTAGATGGGCTTCAAGGTGTCTTGTGACTGCACAAGTGGAGGTTGTACTTTCTTCATAAAGTTTTCTGCTGGCACACAAGCCATGCAGTCACAGATTACAATGATAGCAGATGTTTCTGCTTGTTGTCATCCCAGTAAGATGCTGGTCTATGATGCTGAGCTCTACCAAAGTTACATGGAATCAATTCCTTTATGACCCGTTTTGTACTCAGTGTGAAACATGGGGATTAGTGTCTAGGAAAGGTATGTTCCTCACACTTTCTTTTTGAGCTTCAAAGGAGGAAGGGGGAGGAAGGAACTGTGTAATTCTAAACAAGTAGAAAGAACTCAAAACCACTTTAAAAAACATTTCTAATCATCCTATATTCTTCCAGCATAACAATAGAAATTCTAGAAAAATAAGATTGCAGGACACAAGCATCAGGTGTTAGCTTGTCATCATGTTGCGTTTAAAGCAGTTATTAAAATCATTATGCCATCAAGTCATGAAGTTTAGAGATTCCAAAGATAGCAACCTGGTTTAATTGCTCACCACTTTTCAGTGATGGGAGGTGGGAGTGGGCTGGATGGGGAACGAGATGAGGAAGACAGAGAAAGGAAAGCCTGCCTGTTTGCAAGTTATTCTCCAAGACTCTTCCCACTCTTCATCAAAATGAGACACACTCTTTGAAAATAAATTAAGAAAACCCAGTAGAAAGGGTGGCAGAAGAAGAGAAATGTAATTTGTGCCATCAAGTCATTGACTGTAAATATTCAACAACTTGCCAGTAGTGTAAGTTACTTAGAGTTTGGGAAACAATAAAATCACAAGAGACCTTTCAACAACAACAACAACAACAACAACCACAACCATGAAACAGATGTTGACCTGACTTGGGCGTTCCAATAATATTATTAATGCTATATCCAGAAATAAAGGTATATGAAGAAAAATGACTACCCTTAAAACATAGGAAAAGTAGGAAATTTACCCTCTTCTCTTGTAAAACTAATGCTCCTCCCCATTCAACATTACACAAGGTCAAAGATTAGACACTCATCTTGAGGGGATTCCTAGAGTAAGGTATAAAATTCAGTACTGTATTTCAGTATATGAAAATAAGTCATTTATACTGCCTCTACTCAGGTGTTATGAAGTGAATTGAATAGTCTAGCCCCAGATACCCTCATCTCACCTTCATATCCTTCCTACGTGACAAGGGTGGACTCTGCTCTTTGTGGGACCTTTCCACGTGTGTGGAGCCTCTGAGTCTCCAAGGTTCTGACTCCTAGGGAGAACCCCCCATGGCTAGGGGAGTGGGCACTTCTTCATGTTTGTCATCCTCCATTTGTAAGTCCATGGAAGTGACTAAAAAATGATGCAGGACTAGAGTGCTCTTCTGTACATGCCATATTCTGCATCTTTTTCAACTCCGAAGTAGAATAGCATAATGAGGAGATAATGTTACTGGGTTTTCAGTAATGAGGCAGGAGAGAGAAAAGTAAAACTTCCCCCCTGCACATGGTGCTGGTCGTGGCCAGCTCTAGGGCCGGTGCTCATCTCTGTATTCAAGCCAAAGAGCCAGTGTTGTGCAAGTCTGGCATGGCTGCAAGGAAACACTGTTTTACCTTCCTGCTTTTTATGGTGGTACCTTTTTATCTACTTGCATTTGCATGCTTTCAAACTGCTAGGTTGGCAGGAGCTGGGGTTAACAGCGGGAGCTCACTCCGCTGCGTGGCATCCGGGATTCAAACTGCTGAGCTGCCGACTTTGTAGCCTACAGTTTTCAGTGCTCTAACCTGCGGAGCCACCATGCCCCTTTCCTACCACTACTACTTCAGCCACCATTCCACACCAACTTTGGGATTCTATGATCTTCATACCATTTCCACTTAAAGAACATCTCATGTTTCTGCTTCTGCTGCCTTTTGCTATAGTTTTACAGGGAGGTTCTATTGAGAAATTTATTAACTTATTTATTTAGAGTATTTTTAACCTGCCTTTCTTCTTGGAAAAGGACCCAAGGTGGCTTACAGTAATAAGGAACAAGATACAGTTCAGTACAATTAAGACAAATTCCAGTTTGAGACCAGGGAATTGAGGAACATCTTACAGCATTAAAAAACAACATTAAAGCTACAACAGAATGTTAGCAGTTAAAGAGAGAGTAAAAATTCTATGTAATCATGCATGGTAGACGATCCAAAAGTTATGAGGGATGGAGAATAACATTGAAAACATAGTGGCAATACAATCACACAAGGGAGATATAAACACAAAGTTATGAGTGGTTATAAATACAAAGTCTATGTAATCATGTATGGTAGATTCATATAAAGACACATAGTAGGTAGTAGGGATGGGCATGAAATGGAAAAATAATGTTTCGTTTCGTTTCATTTCATGCTCACCCCAGTTTCGTTTCATTTTGTTTCTTTCAATTATTTTTAAAAATCGTAGGAAATGAAACGAAATGAAACGGCTCCCCTTGGTCCTAGAAGCACCAGATTTGGTGCCCAGGAGCCATTTTTAAAGGGCTGGAACTGTCCTTCTGACCATTTTTAGAGGGCTCCTGTCGAGATGTTATCGGCTGGACCCCTTTAAAACTGGCCCAGTCAGCACCAGGGGGATCCCTTTGGTGTTGACTGAGCCAGTTTTAAAGGGGTCCAGTTGATAACAGCTCAGCAGGAGCCATCAGAAAACGGTCGGGTAGGCATTGCGATCACACGGAACTGCCTACCCAACCATTTTCTGAGGGCTTCTGCCAAGCTGTCAGTAGCTGGACCCCTTTAAACCTGGCCCAGTCGGTACCAGAGGGATCCTCTGGTACCAAATGGGCCAAGTTTAAAGAGGTCCAGCCATTGACAGCTTGGCAGAAGCCCTCTCAAAATGCTTTGAGGGCAGTTCGCACTGCCTACCTAACTGTAGCTGTGACCTGGGCATCTAGGCTCAAGGATGAGTCCAAGAGCACCCTCAAGCTATGTACCTCTTTTTTCAATTGGACGGTGACCCCATCCAGTAGAGATTGCATCCCTATCCCTTGTTCTCCCTTTCAACTGACCAGCAGCACCTCTGTCTTGTCTGGGTTTAGTTTCATTTTGTTCATCCTCATCCAGTTCATTACTGCAGCTAAACACTCATGTAAAGTTGAAATAGATCTCCCTTAGAATCCGGAGGTGGGGAGAAATAGAGTTGGGCGTCATTGGCATACTGGTGGCACTTAACTCCAGAAGTCCTGATAATCTCCCCCTGTGGTTTCATATAGATGTTAAACAACATAGGAGAGAGAACAGAACCCTATGGGGCATTATTCTATATTGCTACTGTTTGATACCTCTTAGAAGATCCCTTCCCAACAGTGTAATGTCTGGGATATCCAGGGCATCACATTATGGGGAGTGCAAAATGTCAAACATTTAGTGCCAATCATAGTCAGGTCATTTTGTTCCCATCACCACTGGTTGCTAGTCAAGCATTTATGTAGGTATCATCCAGAAGAACAATAGTTTGACAGCTAAATTGGTTAGTGTTACTTCTATGAAAACCAATTTGCTGTATTACATATAACCCTTGATGAGAAAGGAATGTGATTCAATAATTTTTAATGATGTGTTCCTAGTACGTTCGTCAAAAGCTGGTGGCACGGTTATGCAAATGTGGTAGCTTTCCAAAGAGAATTGCCCTAAGATAAGAAGTCTCTGTAGACATTATAAGTTGCATTATGAGCCACATAACTCAGGTTGCAACAACAAAAAAAAATGCCCATTCCTTGCTATAATGTGCCATCAAGTTGCCTCCAGCTCATGCAACCGTTCGAATGAGCGCTCTCCAAAATGTCTTGCCCTTGGTCACTCTGCTCCGCATTTCTAGACCTGTGCCCATGTTCTCTTTTAGGGAATCAGTCCACCATGTACTTGGTCTTCCTCTTTTCCTGGTGCCTTCCTCATTTCCAGTGTTGTTGTCTTCTTCAAGGAATTCTACCATCTTGTGAACATCATGAAACAACCTTGGTTTCAACATTTTTGCCTCCAGGTCAGACTTGATTTGATCTAGGAACCACTTGTTCACCTTTCTGGCAATCTACAAAGCCCTCCTCCAGCACCACATTGCAAAGGAATCTCTCCCCCACCCCCTCCTTTTCATGCCCTTCCCTGGTGATTGGAAATACAGTGGTGTGGATAATCTCAGACTTGCTCAAGAGTAACACCAATAAGTCCTTATGCTTTTCTAGTTACTTGATTGCTGTCCTTTCTAGTTCCAGTCTTCTTCTGACTTCTTGGCTTCAGTCTCCAGATTTCTTAACTTAGACCAATTCATGTACATTTAGAAGTTATGCCCTTTGTATAATTGCACAAGATGATTTCAGTCCTTGTGTTTTGTCTATTCTTAGCAGTCAATTAAAAATACAAAAAATGTTCCAAATGGCCCTTTAATTTCAATTGAAATTACATTCCTGTACCATTTTATTGTTGAGCCTGTGTGGAGTAGTGGATAGAGTATTGGATCAGGATGTTGAAGCCATGTTCTGCCATGGTTATTTACTGGGAAAGAGCAGTCACAAAGCATTGCTTGAATACCTCACATACCTTGAAGACCCTAAAAGGTTCACCATAGATTGGAAGTAAATTTGATGGTGCATAACACACACCACGTTTTAATGAGTAAACAGTATTTGTCGTCCAAATGTTACAATGGTGACATCATTGTAATTATAGTGGCTGAAAGTAATATTGCTCACAGTCAAAGCTCAAAATATATGATGAGTGATGTCTTTAATACATGACCTCCATGTTCTGGTGGAATCTTCAGAGGCAACAGCAAACCCAAATGGCAGTGGTCCCAGCCAATGCAAGGACCCAGCAGGGTTGAGATCACACCCAATGAGTTATGGCGTAATCTTGAAGGTGCTGACTGAGCGCCAATGCCAATGTTGCATTTTGTGGTTGACATGTGATAGCAACTTCTGCAGCCATTTAAGCCCGCGTTGTGAATTGTGTGGCCGTTGCAAATCAAACTCCCTCACTTTTAGTGATATTGGAAGCTGCTTTACCGTGACAGCAGCACTTTCAAAATTCAATTGCCATGATCTGTAACGGAAAACGTAGGGCCAGGAGTCAATCCAAGTTAAAACTTAAATGACGAAAGAGTGTCATTTTTCTGTTTCTTTCAGCCTCTCTTTAAAAGAAACAACAATGGCAACACAACAAATTTCAGCTGGAGTGCCAAGAAATAAATAATTGTCAGCAAATGAGTTTGATTCAGCCCCAGTTAGAGACCTGATGTTTCCCTACGCTAGATGTGAAAGACTTCATAGCCACCCTTTCCCTGCACACAGTTTTAGAAGTCAGAAAAAGAAAATGATTTCTATGCAGGAGCATTTGGCAATTTCTACATAGTTGACCTGGGGTTATTTAAAAAAACAACAACCCAAAACAGCTCCTTTGAAGTGTCAGTGCATGCTGTTGATGGCCAAAATTAGGTAAAGCCCAAGCAAAAGGAGTGATAGACATGCTGAGTAAGTATATCATCCTCTTCCCAGTGTGAAAGTTCTTGGAACTTTCTCCACAGATTGTGACAGACTTAAATAAAACACACCACCTATGAAGCCTGTGATAAGAGTTTGGTGGCAAGGATATGCCTGAATCTTCGATTGACATGCTTTCCTCTGGAAACGTTGCAATTTGAATTGTCTGATCCAGCTCTTCTCATGCACAGCTACTCAGGCACCAAGACTGTTCGTCATGTTTAAAGATGGTCATTGCACTGTGCATCAAAAGATTCACAGTGACCCCAGTCTCTACTGTGATTGGAACTGCACCCAGAGAAGGTTGCCTCTGGGTTTTAAGCTGAAGACTTTCCACCTCAAGTTACTTAATCATTTTTTTTCAGTGAGATCACATTCTTAGCCTCTCTTAAAAACACGTGTAAACAACTATTTTCCCCCTTTAAATATTGTTCAAACTTCATTTTCAAACATCAAACTATGTGTGCTTTTTAAAATGTCTTATTCAAATAGAATATTTGAATTTCAGCTTCGGGAGACAAGTGTGATCTTAAAGAATATGGATGAAATCTATAGGTCAGTGATGGCAAACCTTTTAGAGACCGAGTGCCCAAACTGCAACTCAAAACCCACTAATTTTTCCCAAAGTGCCAACAGAGCAATTTAACCTGAATACAGGTGGCTGTGAAGGGGCGATGTCGGATGCCCAGAATAAGGCCTCTGGGTGCCACCTTTAGCCTCCATGCCATTGGTTTGCCAACACTGCTATAGGTCATGATTTAAATCAGGACTAATGTAACCCATGTTGATTCCATCCTTTTATTCTTGAGCTTATTTGAATGGGGTTGTGTGTAGTGTATACTCAAAAGTCATTTTTTCCCATCAGGACACCACAGATCAATGGGTTTATTTGAAGCAACAGACCATAATAACTGCAACAAAAATGAAGACACAAACTGGCTTTCCTAATACTCTCCACAGATGCCTTTGATAACATATCCCATTGTCTCTGGCATGCAGAGACAAAATGGAGGGCATGTGGTAAGGGGATACAGAGATGGAAACTATATATGGGCAATCCCTTCATGGTACTCTCCAACCAAACCTTTTCTCCAAACCTTGAGCAATGAGCATATCTAGAGATGGGCACGGAGCAGCGAAATTCTCGTTTCCTTTACCGTTTGTCGTTTCCGTTACGTAACGGAAACGGTAATGACAATTACTCCGCTCCAGCTCGAACCCGACCCGATAAAAGATAAATTGGGTCTGGTTTGTCATTGTTGTTCATGGCATTGTGGTGATCGCGTGATGCCAAGCAGCACAGAAAAAAAGTTTTTTGTTTTTTAAAAAAAACCCAATACCCGGGCCAAAAAGAAGGCGAAAATATGCCTGCCTGAGGACACTTACCAGAGGGGTGGTTTCTGGGGGGGCGTCCCCGGACTTCCCCCCTCCTGTCCTGGGCTGCTTGCACCAGGCTGGGGGGGCATCCTCGTTGTCTCCATTTGCCATGCGGTCGGGGGGGGGTCCAAAATGGCAACCACAATATTTATTTTTAAATCGTGGTCCAGAAACCCACCAAAGCACCACAGAAACATTTGAAAATTAGTATTTTAAATGCCTGATTTTTTAATAGTAGCAGAAGTGGGTTTTTCTTGCAATAAAATGTCTCCATTGATTTTATTTTATTTTTATTTTTATTTTTATTTTTTTACACCTGCGCAATGATGGGCTGGCCATGGGATGGGACCATGCAATTTTTTTTACCCATTCCACCAATCGCATGGCCAGGTTTTGACTGAGACTTCTGGATGTGCCAGAGGGCATAAAAAGCCCACTAACCCTAGCCCTAACCCTAACCCTAACCCTAACCCATACGCCAGTACACTGTCCTTCTTAGTGGGTCAGAGGCACCCAGAGGTGCAGCCCACTAACCCACCCTAATCTTAACCGTAACCCTAAGCCTAACCCAGATCCATACGCAAGTACACTTCCCTTCTTAGTTGGTCAGAGTAGAGGCACCCAGAGAGGTGCCTCCCACTCCAGAGCCCACTACCCCTCCCCTACCCCTAACCTGTACGCCAGTACGCAAGTACGCTTCCCTTCTTAGTGAGTCAGAGGCACCCACACCCAGAAAGGTGTCTCTGCCACTTACCCCTCAACCCTCACATAATGTAATGTATGGTATGCGGCAGCTACACGTTACACTTCCCTTCCTTTCTTAGTGGGTCAGAGGCACCCAGAGAGGTGCCTCACAGAGCCCACTTACCCGAGCCCCAACCCCAACCCAAATGACAAACGAGAAATGGAAACGACAAATTTTTGAAAATTTCCACGACAAACAGAAACGACCCGAAATGGGCCCGTCCCGACAAACGACAACTCAAAACGTAATTTTTTCTGGTCATGCCCATCTCTAAGCATATCTCTGCTGAATAGAGATGGGCACGACTTAGCGGTATTCCCGTTTCCGTTTCCATTACTCGTTTCCGTTACTCAACAGAAACGGTAACGGGAATTACTCCGCCAGAACTCGAACTCGAACCGACGAACGAATAATTTGGTCTGATTTGTCGTGGTCGTTCCTGGCACCGCGGCGATCCCGCAATGCCAAGTGGCACAGAAAAAAAGTTTTTAAAAGTTTAAAAAAAACCCGATTCCCGGCCCTAAAAGCAGGCGAAAACTGTCTGAGGGCACCTACCAGGCCAGAAGGGTGTTTTATTTGGGGGGGGGGGTTTCCCCGCCCCCCTCTCCTTGGCTATTGCTACTGCTGCGCTGCTGGTACCAGGCTGGGAGGGCGCATCCATTTGCCATGCAGTGCAGGGGGATCCAAAATGGCGACCGCAATATTTTTTTTGAAATCGTTGCCCAAAACCCCACCAAAGCACCACAGAAA
>JAHTLZ010003547.1:38886095-38897910 GCA_023846285.1 Phrynocephalus versicolor
GAGAGAGAGAGAGAGAGAGAGAGAGAGAGAGAGAGAGAGAGAGAGAGTCGAGGTACACACCCAGACAATGGGAGATCACCCAGATTTGCCCATACCTTGATGAGAACAGTTGTGCAGACACTCATGACCTCGAGGATAGATTACAAAACCCTACATGGCTTGGGACCTGAATACCTGGCGGAGTGGATCTCCCAGAGATCAACTGAGGCCAGACCCACTAGAACATCGCAGGAATTCTCACTTCACGTGGCAACTCCTAGGGAGGCCTGGAAATCAATTACTTGAAACTGGGCCTTCTCTGTGGCCAGCTCTACATTTTGGAACAAGTTGCCAAGTGAGATTCTCCTAGTACAATCCCTGCCAGCCTTCAAAGAAGCGCTTAAAACCTTGCTTTTTAGAGAGGCATTTGGCAACCATTAGTTTAGGGTGTCGTGGTTGTTGTTTTTTTGTGCCACCACCTTGATCGATCATTATTATTAGTTTGGGTTTCCCCCCCCCTCCTTCCCATTTGCTTATGTGTTTGATAGTTGGTTTATTTTATTTTATTTTATTGATTCCTTGATTACTGATTTGATCGTATATGTGTTTGTTGCAAACTGCTTGGAGTTCCTTCATAAGATGGGTGGTATAGAAATAAATAAATAAATAAATAAATAAATAAATAAATAAATAAGCATCCACATTGGCAGATATACTGACAGTGGGCTTCAGTATTTTTGCTTCCAGCAGAGACCCACTCAGGTTAGAGAGACTCTCCGTGTTAGTTCTCGAGGGGTGTGAATACTGCCTGATCTGATTTGTATCTACAACAAATCTGGACCAACCCACATTGAGCTGAACCCATTTGCGGTTACTTTTCTGCAGACATTTGCTCATATTTGTATGTTCTAGATTAGTGGTTCCCAAACTTGGGTACCCAGATGCTCTTGGACTAAAATGCCTGGAAGGCTTCACCACTAGCTCTACCGGCCAGGATTATTGCTCAGGTCCCCTGAGCAATAGGAAGGGAAAATAAAAATAGACAAGTAAGCACAGGGAGAGATATATTAGGCAGCATTTCTCCAGGTAACGGCCCATTCATTCAAAATGACTAATGAGGAAGATTGGAGAAAATGGGTGGGAAGGCGTGCCTTCTTGTTTCCTGCCTTTCCCAAAAGAGACCACTCATTTCCTGACCCAAATCAGAGTTCCGTGAATTTGGAACCCACCCAGCTTTGCAGTAAAGGCTAACAACTGAGATTACAGATTAAAACAACAACAACAGCAACAACAACAACAACGCCTACCTAACTAAAGTAGAGACCAGCAGTGGGGAGGGAGGAAGTATTTTTGATGCAATATTGACCTGTCCAATCAAAGCCCACACAAGAGATTTTAGTCATCTATTCCCCCATCGTCCCTCATGTGTAGTCTGCAATGTAACTGCATGAAATAAAGGGGGGGGCATTCTAGAGTGAATCCAGTGGAATAAGTGAGGTGGCTCCCTCCCTTTGCCTCAGAATAAGATGGATGCTCAGCTAGGTGGCTGGAGGAAAAGCAATGTCCAGTGAGGTTGACTTGAACTCTCCCCAGTGGTGGGAGTTTCTGTGGCAGGGGTGGGGAACCTCTGGCCTTCCAGATGTTTTGGACCACAACTCCCACAGTCCTTTGTCATTGGCAATCCAGGCTCGGAATTCTGGGAGTTGTGGTCCAAAACATCTGGAATGCTCAAGGTTCACCACCACTGTTCTAGGGCTTTCTTTGAGAGTTCATCTCCTTCTGCTGTGGCATTTCCTCGTTTTGCTGCAACAATTGGTGCTAAGCATTTGTGTCCAAATTTTGGCATTTGAATTCCTCGGATGCCAGAGGAAGATGATTTGCAGGAGTGACATTATCAAACTGAGCACATCAGATGGCTTCTTGAACTGCCCTCTAGCAGATCAGAAAATGCACCGGTGTAGCTCTCGAGTTAGTCCGTTTTCTGTGTAATCCATGCATCCCTCACACTAAGAAGGCACTGCATCCTTAGAATCAAGTTTTCCTTTTCGCTACCTATGTGGATTAACTGTGTTTCACAATGACTTCCCATGAAAGACTGTGTCTGCTTGCCTCTCGACCTATCCATGGACATCTTAAGCGACAGCATTATAAAAATTTTCTCCAGCAGTTATGATGTGGAGCCTTGCTGTTGAAGAGGACCTCTAAAAGCCACACAGGCCTGTGATGCAGTTCTACTTGGTCCCAAAAAGATGGGATCAGGAATCAGATGCCTCTTACATATGATAGGCAATTTCTTAAAAAATGAACTGAAATTAATTATACCCCACCTCAACTAGCCAAATTCAGCAGTTCCACTTGTCCCCATTGTGCAGGAGCCTACACTGTACTCACCTGCCATACAACTCTGCAAAAAAACCAACAGGCAGTTACCTCAATTGGGTGTTAAGAGAGTTTAATGAGAGATATAAAGAACATTCAGTAAGTTGTTCTCTGTTCTTGTTGACTTTGGCTGTCTCTGAATGTGGAATTATCAGTCTCCATCAGATGGAGAATAAGACAAGCAGTGCGTTCTCTCTCTCTCCCTCTTTTTTCTTGCCAAGAGATCTGTAATTTGTGCAGACTCGATTTGTGCAAAACCAATGTTATTTTCCTCCAAGAAACAAAGTGGACAAACTTATCAAGACTGGAATGCCTGGTGGAGGGTTTAAAAGGTGATGCAAACCTTCCCTACACTGCTTTTAAAACAAAAAGGTCCAAGCCAGAAAGTAGAAGCCACCACTATTTTATGCAATTTGTGTTAAAGTATTTTTTCATTATTTGTATTAAAAGGTAGTGCTCTTTGTGGATGTTGGGTTAATTTACAAATACACATGAAACTGCTCTTTTTATTTTGCCTTTTGAAGGTGCTTCAAAATGGCAAGGCAATGAGTACTTTTGCAGCAATTTGTCACACATGGTTCCAGTAATGAGATGCATTCTCATTCCTCGGTCAATTTGGACAAAGTTTCAAATGCAAATGTTCCCCACACTTAATTTTTGAAATCTCGAGTTCATTCTCCACCAAATATGAAAACAGGTAGAATATCTGATGATTCTTTTTTTTAAAAAAAACATTCTCCTTGTCACAATTATAGCCTGATCAGAGAGGTCCACATTAATCACTCAGCCACACTTTCCTGATTTGGGTAAATGTGAAGAGAACTGAATGTGCCGATGCCTGGGGGAAATCTTTGTGGCAACTGACACTCCCACTCTGACAACTCAGTGCTCCAGGGAGTTACCAGAAATTCACAGGAATAAGTGTTTTGGCTTATATGCCAACTCTGAAAGGCAGAAATGTCAAAATGCCCACATTTTTTTTAAAAAAAATTCAAGATGTGAATGAAGCAAGGTCTTTCTTTAGTACCAATGGTCCCCTTTTCCAAAAAATAATCAAACTGTTATAAAATTATATTATTTTATTGACAATGCTGCAAAAAGGTAAAAAAAAATAAAGTTCAAAATGGTTCCAAAAGTTCCAAAAGCAGTCAAAAAGTTGTGCAGGTAAATGTTCAAAAGGATCTTGAGACAAAGACTATTCTAGAACAGTTTCCATAAGAAAAATAAGAAAGCTAACCATCCTAAGCTAAAATTCGCATACAAGCTGAACCGCAGCATCTTCTAGAGAATACACAGAAATCAAGTCAGGCAGTAAGACAGCAGATGAGCATAGCATTCTCCTTAGAGAGGCTAGGCTAAATGAAGCAAGTTCACTTTCCATCTTGATACCCACAATTCCATTTTCTAAACCCTTTGATGGATGCACAAATCAGCCCTCAACACACATTGAAACTTCTTAAAGAAGAGAGTAACTTCTCCAAAGTAACTTCACTCTCTTCCCCTCACTTCTTTTCAGTTGAACATAGTTCTATTAATTAACTCATACCAGGGCTGAGTTGTGGCCTTAGAAATTCCTCCTCAGGGAGATAAAAGACAGATAAGAAAACCTTTCCATTAATGGGCAATTTCTATCCCCTGTCCTGGCCTGATTTATTTGCTCATATTCTCTTTGGAAAAGGACCCAAGGTGGCTTACAGTAATGAGGGGCAATATGCAGTCCAGTACAATTAAGACATGTTCAGGTATTGAGAACAGGGAATTGAGGGACATCTTACAGCTTTAATAGACAACATTACATTAAAGCTACAAGAAAACGCACACAGTTAAAAAAGAGAGTAAAATTCCATGTAAAAGTTATGAGTGATGGAAACTAACATCAAAAACAGACTGTCAATGTAAACACATAAGGTATAAGTAGTTATACAAAGTCTATGTGATCCTATCGATTCATATAAAAGACACCTAATAGGCATTCCATCATTCAGGGAAAGCTTGCCTGAATAGAAAGGTCTTTGCCTGTTTCTGGAAAGACAACAGAGATGAGGCAGTCCTCATCTCATCTCCAGAGAGAAATTATCAGGCCTGTTTTTCAAATGGCAACTGAAGCCACCACCCCAATTTCCCCCCAGTTTCTCATTCTTTCTCATTCTTTCATTGTAAGAATATAGCCACAAAGAAGCTTAAAGCTCGAATGCTTGCCAACAAATTACAACATGTCACTATCCTCACATGAACACGTTACCAGCATTTCCGATTAACACAAGTCATGTCAAACATATCCACAGGTTTGTCTCCTGCAATTTGATAAATTGCATTATTAACAAGTCCTTTTAGAACCCTCCGTGACTAGAGGGGGAAAAATTAATCTCACAGCTCTTTATTAAGGTAGTGTGCCAACATCTCTTTAGGAAATAATTTGCCTGTCAGGCCACAGTGAAAAAGCTTTCATCTGCACGATGCTTTTTAGTGGACAAATGGCTGAAATGTTTCATGGGTGGCATTCCTGAGCAGAGCAACTCAGGAGTGAGATGCAGACTTTTGCATACTGATGGTACAAGCAGATTCGGATAAGAAAACTAACTACTGATGAGCAGAATAAAAGTATAATAATAAACATTAGAAAAGAGAAATATACAGTGGAACCTCATATAACAAACAGTTTGTATAACGTGAAATCTGTACAACAAAAAAATTCCGGAGATAAGGGGAAATTTGCTTAACATAATCGCCTATAACATAAAAATGGTCACGATTAGGGATTACTCCGTTTTCAATGCATTCCTATGGGAAATTTGTATAAAGGAAAATTTGCTTAACAGAATTTCATTTGGAACAAATTAATTCCTTTATACAAGGTACTACTGTATTTTTAGATAAATACAAGAAAAGAAGAACAGCACTTTGTAGGAACAAACATAATCTTGATCCAGAACATCAACATGCATTTATTAGGATGCTGGTGGAAATCAATCTTTTTGCCATAGTATATGAATTCAGGCTAAATTTGGTGTTTCTTGAAAAGGAGATTTAAGAGGATCTTATTTAACTTAGGAACATCTTAGAAATCAGAGACTGGCAATATTGGCGGCATGCTGCTAACTTGAGAGTCATGATTAAATCAGGTCTCCTAACAAAAAGAAGACATTTTCTGAAGCAAAAGATATGATGGAGACACGTGTCACATCCTTGACAGGGAAGGGAACCTTATTTTTCTCACCGTGCAACTTTTTTCAAAAATTGGCATTTAAAACGGGCATCTTTGTGCCCCTTGGGTACAAAAGCCAATCTCAGAGATATGGTTGTTGTTGTTGTTGTTGTTGTTGTTGTTGTTGTTGTTGTTGTTGTTTTCTTTTTGTGAGAAGATAAGCAATTATACCTTTCCGTTCTTCAAAGATTTCAAAGACAGGTCTCCTTAGTGGAACATCCTCTGGACCTGGCTATTTGTTCCGTTTTGAATGCTTAATTGAGAACATCTTATCTTGCCCTCTTGGTGGAACCGTCAGTGCAACCACAGCTTTCAAAGCCAATAGACCCAGCAACCATGAATAAAATCTAATAATGAAGTCGGGGGGGGGGTGGCTCTCTAAGGCAAAGTTCTCATGTGAGAACTCAAGCCAACTCCAAATTTCCACAAGTATGCAGGAAACAGAGGTTCCCTTTCAGCTCTGCAGTCCAAAGATGGTGGTGTTGTTGTTGATGGTGGTGACGATGATGGGGGAAGATGATAAACAGAGATGTGGAGGCAATTTACCTAAAGTGGACTTCGGAGGGAAAGAATCGGGATGGGAAAAGCCTGCTGCTTCTGAGATGAAACGTGTGCGAAACAGGGAATGCCAAAAGCATTGAGACAAGACAAGCAAAAACCCTTAGGAGAATTTTATGCATCACTAGGATTTTAGCACTATGGGCCTTTTCACACGACCCCTAAGATCTGCTGGTCCCTTAAATTCGGACCAGAGATCTTGGGGTTTAGTTTCTGTTCCTGCGTCCCCACCCCTCAGCACTTCCTGCTCCTGTCTGCGTGAGGGGAGGCAGGGAAAAAAAGGACAAAAGAAGCCTTTACTAACCTGCTGGTGTCGGTCGAAGTTACCACGAGCCCCGTTACTCCCTGGTTCCTTCTCAAGGGGCTCTTAAAGGGGCAGGAGGCAAAAAACAACAACAGACAAGCGAGGAGAGCCTGGCACTCTTGTCCGCATCAAGGAATTTTCACCGGGGAAGAGCAGGTACATGAAAGGTGTGCTGGGTCGCGCTTATGGGGGCGTGGTCGCACTTCATTTTCTCTAAACTCCGGAGCTGGTGGGGAAACATTTCTAAGCTCCGGAGCTGGGAGCCATTTGCAGCGCAGCTGAGGGGTCGTGTATAAATGCCCTGTGATGCATGATCTCTCTCCTCCCTGCTCCCACTGATATGTGAGTTTGTTGTAAGACAATCCAAAGAACTACCGTATTTTTCAATCTATAAGACACTGCCACATATTTCAGCCCCAACACTTTTAAGACCCCCACATTAAGAAAAGAAATAAATCCTCCTTAAACCCTCCTCCACCCTACCCCATGCTGTTTCCTATCCTTTCCGTGCTCTGAAGACTCCTCTCTGCTTTGGTTTTGCAAGGACCGAAGCCTTCCTTTCAGCACAGAAACGCTTGGGTGTGGAGCAACACATTATAACAAGTTCCTTTTGGGGCTGGAATGAATGCTCCAGTCCTTGCAAACACAAACCAAAGGGGAGGGCAATCAAGTGCTCCTGGAAAGAAAAGAAAACAACAGGGGCTTTTCTTTCCAGGAGCATTTGATTGCCCTGCATTCTGCTTTGTTTTTCAAGGACTGGAACATTATTTTTAGTGCCAAAAGGAACTTTTTAATGGGTTGCTCCACGCCCAAGAGTTTCTGTGCTGAAACGAAGGCTCCAGTCCTTGCAAAAACAAAGCAGAGAGTCATCTTCAGAGCACAGAAAGGAAAGGAAGTTGAATGTGAGTTGGCATTGGCGTTCTCCTCCACCATACCCCTTGGGAACGGCTTACTTCCATGTATACGATGTGCCTTAATTTTTAGTGCCATGATTTTAGGGGGGGAAATAGTGTTGTATAAATGGAAAAATACAGTATATATTGCATGAGTGGGCTTTGAGGAAACAAAGAGATCAGATTCCATTTCTGTGGGGCAAACAAACTGTAATGGAGAGCAGTGATTTAACTCTTGTGGAGCACCCACACACCAGGGTGGTGTGGGTGGATCCACTGAGACACATTCTTTGTATATACCTAAGGTGTGTTTGTTGATTACTCTTAATTTCTAGCAATTGCTGGACTTAAAACTTAAATGGAAAGTGTTTTATGAAGAATTACACAGAACTCCTTTAAGAGGAGATGTATTCTTCATAGCAAGGAAGGCAGAATGTTAGGACTGCTGGGCAAGAAACTAAAATAAACTTCTTGAAGAGGGTTCAAGCATGCCCCTTGTGCTTCCAAACAAAACAAACAAACAGCACAGAGAGAAGACTTAACGTGGAAGCTTCTGAATAATCATTTAAGGCTTGCCCTGTAGGGAAGTATCTCTTCAGTGACTTGCTCTTTAAGCACTCATGGCATATAACTTCATAACACATCAAGCAAGGGGAGAAGTGTGACTCCCTAAAGCTATAGAAGAACAGAAGAAAGATGGCAAATTTCCCCGAAAAGGCCTAATGGACTGGAAAGATATTATAAAACAGAAACCAGGATGCACGAACAGGGTCCGGAGAAACAGCTGTAAAAGCAAAGCCTTCCTCCTACTTGGATTTCATTCAGCATCTGTTTGAATACATGTAATTTTAAATTCTAAAGTGATTTTGTTTGCAATAGGTATTTACATCTATCCGGGGTACATTTTTGGAACACCTCCAGAACAAGAATGATTAAGATGCACTCTCTGCAGGCACTGATTTACATTTCCTTTCCCTTTTTAAAAAGGCATTAAATATATTTACTTGAAAGGAAACCAGTTCACCAATTGTAATGAAGCTTGGGGGTGTGTGAAAAAATAAATAAATAACTCAAGTATACATAACATCTGATGACATCATTCATGATTGTCATTTTTATTCCAACTGCAGAAAATACTAATTAATGAAGGGGGGGAGGGAAAGCCAAAGAGAAAGGTCCCACCTTGAAAAGGGAGTAAGTACCTCTTTACAAGAAAGGGGGTGGGGGGAAATCATAAATCTTCCTAAAATTAAATTTACTCGGGGGCAAAATATGTTTGTGCTTAAAGTCTGCTGTTGAAAATCAACAGCATTTCAAAAACGACTCGATCGCTCAGGATCCAATACAGTGAGAGTCTGTCCCCCTCTCTTACACAGTTGACTGCATTTATATGAACTTCTCTTCAAATACAAATCTGGACAGAAAGACCTCTTTGCTTCACAGTGGACAGCAGAGCAGGCTATTCCACCACACAGGGCTAAGGAGTGGATTTCAGTGGTGGTAGAATGAAAAGGAGGGATGTGCAGTAGCACACAAAAAAGTGGAACTGGGAATTCAGAATTGGAATCTGGCATTTTAGAAATTCAGAATTTCTGCCTATGCAGAACACCATTACAGTCTCTGGCACATGGCGGAGAAAAATGCCTCTTCTGTATCTCCCCACGCCCACCCACCCCCTGCCACCCCAGCTGCCTTGGCTGGATTGCACAAAGATATCTGTGGAACATGTCTGAAGTTCAGTCCTCTCTGTCCCAGTTTGAAGCGGAGGCCTCTGTCACCTTCTTGGCACACACACACACACACACACACAATGCTTGCTTTGTCCCCCCCACCCCCCACCCCCAGCCACAGCCACACCAGCTTGTCCCCTTTATACCCAAAGCCTCCCTATCTATTGTCGCCACTCGGAGCATTTCCGGGAAAATAAGTGTTCTGGGAAGACGGTGGGAAGAAGGCTGAAAAATGTGAGTGTCCCAGCCAAAAGAGGACACTTGACAGGTATGGCTACTGCCTGTTGCTCTGTGCTGAAGAAAGGAGCTAGGTGACAGACTCTGATGGGGAAGGGGCTCATCATTGCAGTGGTAGGACATCTGTTTCATCTCCCACTTCTCTCAGTGCAAACTGCTGCAGTGGATCCATGTAGACTTCCACATGGTGCCCACTTCATCCATCACAGCCACATCTCATACAGTCTGCAGACACTGAACAAAGAAGAGTAAGGTCTGATTCTGCAGCACCAGAACACCAGGACCTTCCAAGTGAAAACCACACGTGCGCATAACCAGAGACCCCAAATCTATTAATTCAATGCATCTGTTTCTATATAACAAAATCCTACTGCCTTGCCTGATAGACCCCAGAGGAATTTAATCTATTATAATATTTCCCTGTTGATTTATAATTAATGTATGCATTAATCTAGTAATCGACTAATCCTAAATCTTATTCCTGACTCTATTAATGCAAGAAGATGCAAGTTTGAGAAAAGGATGCAGAGGAAATGGCTGCAGAGTAGGCTTGCCCCAGAGCATACTGTATTTTAAGAGCAAAAGCACAGAAGATTTACAAGACAATGTGAAGATATAGATAGATAGATAGATAGATAGATAGATAGATAGATAGATAGATAGATAGATAGATAGATAGATAGATAGATAGATAGATAGATAGATAGATAGATAGATAGATAGATAGATAGATAGATAGAGTGGTATCGCTACTCATAAGTTTAATCTCTTCCGAATGCATGCTCATATGTTGAACAACTCGTTAGTAGAGAACCCGTATCTAAATAATAAAATAAATGAATAAATAAATTGAAGAAAAAATGTAAGTAGAGCAGACTGCAGCAGTTAAAACAGCAATGATTTTCTGCTCTTAAGACAAACTGCTCATGAGTAGAGCTGCTCGTGAGTAGAGGTACCACAATAGATAGATAGATAGATAGATAGATAGATAGACAGACAGACAGACAGACAGACAGACAGACAGACACACACACACACACACACACACACACACACACACAGAGAGAGAGAGAGAGAGAGAGAGAGTATATGTACTGTATGCTGGGCTGTCTCTGCCTGCTTCTGGTTTTCATTGGTGCAGACAGACATCATTTACAGGTTTTGTTCTCAGCCCCTTCCCTTGGGAAACCCACTGCAGCCTCAAGTCAGGAAACTGGGCCCCCACTGACAGAGAGCTTTTGAGGTCCCGTTCTCATGAAATCACTCTAGGCTGCCTGAGAAATACAATTCACTTCCCTTCTTCCTCCACCAAGGAGAAACCTAGCCTTTCATTTTCTAAGTTATACTAGTAAAGGTGACTCTTGAGTACAGTGGTACCTTGACTTACAAATTTAATCCATTCCGAATGCATGTAATCCGTTCCGAATGCATGTTCTTAATTCGAGCAGACCATATCTAAAATCTGTAAGGCGCCAACAGCTTTTTGCTCTTAAGTGCAATTGCTCTTAAGTCGAACTGCTCTTAAGTCGGGGTACTACTGTATTCTGAATTATTAGTACCAATATTTAGAAGTACAGAGTTCGGATTTGGATTGGATCTCTCTGGAACTATCCAAATAGGGCATGATTTGCCCTCTGTGCATTATCCTCCCCCTGTACTTCACAGAGCAGGGGGAAACTTCAACCATGACATTGCGGCCTCTGCTCAGCTCATTGCAGCTCAGAAAACCTCTCCATCTCTGAGATGTTTGCCCTGGGCTCCTTCCCCCACCCTCAGTTGCTTCTTGGAGCACTTTCCCGTGTTTCTCCGTCTCATGTTTGGCACTCAGGGCAAGAGTCGCAAAGTGCCATCAAGGAGCCGTTTCGCACACAGCCCCATTTAGGCCCTCTGTCTGTTACCATCTGCAGCCCCCAGAAGGGAACTGACGCTCTTGAGAGGCTTGCAACAATGGCTGAGAGTGATCTGTGTGTGCGGGTGAGCTGTTCAGCACTCGAGTGTTATAAGCTGACATTAGGCTCTGATTGCTCTTGATAGATGCACCAAGATTCACTTGACTGGGGATCAAGATGAAGTCCTGATTAGCCTTTGTCACCTGCTTCGGTCCCTGCAACGCCTTAAGAAAAGTATAATATGTGGCTGCAAGGGAGACAGAACATTGACGGCGACTCTTAAAGGGTAGCCCCTTACGTTTCCAAGGCCCCCAACGTTGCTATTTCCCAATGTCATTCCATAAAGAACAACTTCACTCCTTACCCTCTTGTTAATCAAGACTAGCTGAAATGATTGACGGCTCTTAAATAAAATAAAAACACCACAAGTGGCTGTGCTGTGATTTAAACTCACCTACACGGCACAGCCATACCCTTGCTGTAACTAACTATAAAAGTTATGGTTACATTGCAAAAGGAATAAGATTACATCATGTTTCTGTTGCAATGTAATTCAGCCATGCCTTTGCTGTTACAAAACAAAGTAGCAACACACAACATCTGATTTGTACTTTGCTTGAATAATGGGGATCACTGGCTCT
>JAHTLZ010003547.1:38937330-38956355 GCA_023846285.1 Phrynocephalus versicolor
AAGAAAGAAAGAAAGAAAGAAAGAAAGAAAGAAAGAAAGAAAGAAAGGTGACTCAGAGTACGCATACTGATTTTACAGATCTTACTGGTGGTTTGGTCACCTTTGCTTCTTCTTTCATACAGAAATCTGAAAGACACAGTAACCCATCAAGAGGGATATAGCATCCCGGTCAGGAGCGCATTTATGTGTTTCAGTATTGTTATACATTTATAGGAGGATAACAATTAAGACTCTCCTTGAATGAAAGCCTTAAAGGCCCAGTGCATGGCACACAAGCGGCGAGGGAGCTTTCACTGTTTGTGTGTTTGTTTGATTCATTGATATGCTGCATAACCATCTGGCAAAAAGCTATACTGGGCAGTTTACAAAATTATAAAAGTATAATGTGAATAATACAATGTGAATGAATAAAATCCAATACCAAAAGTCCAATGAAGTTAAATTAAATCAAATTAACATTAGCATTAACTATAACATGTAAACAAGCCACACTCCAAATTATAGAACTAAAACAAACCAAACCAAACTTAACAAAAAGCATATCATTCACCATGCGTAAACTTCCTACAGCTGTGAGTTTCTATAAACTTAGTTATCCTTTGCATATCATGGGTTGAGTTTGGTAATTCATGGCACAATTTTCTACCCTTCAGACAAAAAAAAGATATAAATGATTATATTCAATAATTTCTGAAAGTATAATCACAGTATCGATTAATTGGGTGTCTTCATGGTGACTTGTCTTTCAGAAATCAGTATCTAGAATCCTGCTATACAGTGGTACCTCTACTTACGAGCATTTGCTTAAGAGCAAATTGACTTAAGAGTGAAAAACTGTTTGCGCTTTAACTGTTGCCTTACAAATTTTAGAATATTACAATTTTTTACAATTTTTATTTACAATTTACAATTTTTTATTTTTTATTTTATTTTTAAATTATTATTATTTAGATAGGGCTGCTCTACTTAAGTGTTGTTCCACTTGAAGAGCATGCATTTGGAATGGATTAAACTTGTAAGGAGGTTTGTGTGTGTGTGTGTGTGTTGTGTTGTGTTGTGTTGCGTTGCGTTGTGTTATTACAGTCATAATTAGAGATGGGCACAAAATGGAAAAAATGTGTTCCATTTCTGTTCTGTTCGTGGCCCATTTCCCTTCATTTCCATTTTTCGGACCAAATTTTTCACAATCCTCCCCTGCTGGCGATGACAGCTGGGCTGTCATCGCCAGCAGGGAGGAACGAACCGAACGTAACCGAACTCATTTGTTCTGGTTCTGTTCGGTTCATTCCTAAATTACTCTGGTCTCCGTTATTCGTTCCATTATGTAATGGAATGAATAACGAATAACGGAATTATTTTTTTTCATTTTGTGCCCATCTCTAGTCATGACCAACTCTCCATGACCCCATGTCCATGGAGTTTTCTTCGCAGGAATACTGGAGTGGTTTTGCCAGTTCCTACTCCAGGTGCCTACAGCACCTGGTATTCCCTGGTGATCTCCCATCCTAGTACTAACCAGGGCTGACCCTGTTTAGCTTCCAAAATCAGGCAAGACTGGATGTGCTTGGGGCATCTAAGCAGATAAGGAGAGGCACTACTGTATATATATCTAGCAACGTAAGATCTGCAAATTATCTTTTCTTGTCGAATTGCCACAAGTTAAGAAATAACAGCAGGCACATCCTGAGAGTGTGATGGAGTGGCTGCAAAGGTACAACGCTGAATGCCCTGGGATAAGTTGCTTTAACAAGAGATATCATTCTTCAAGCAACCCCTCCATCTGCTGAGGAATCATGATAGCCCAGCCAGGAAGTAGAAGCACTACCAGTGGACTCAAAATGTCCAGCTTAGGCACAGACCAGGATCAGGCTCAATTACATTTTCCTTTATATCTTTGCACTGCTGCCATAATTGTGCTCATGACCTGGGGTTTTAAGTGCTTTAAGTGCTATGCGGCAGTATATAAGCAGCATGCTTTGCTTTTTTATTTCCATGAAATAAATCCTCCAGAGTGTTCCAAAAGTGGTCCAAATTATAGTCTTGTTTCCCTGTGTGGTCCCACCCCGAGTCACCTGATTGGTGTGATATAATAAATGGCTACATCAGCTTCTCCACTTAGAGCAAGTCACTGTTGGGGGTTATGCTGCTAGTGTACTTATGCTGCTAGTGCTTCAGTACATAACTAATAGTATTACAGTCTTATTTTTCATCCAATGGCTCTTCTTATTGTGGAAAATACAGGGGAAGTGCTCACTCCCAATACTTCAGTTGTGAAGGGCACCCAGTTTCAGAGTTCAATTAATAACCAAAAAGAGAACTTTATCAGGTGAGTGCCCATCCTACCCTCACATGTTCATCCACTTATTTCTTGGGCTTGTCCCTTGACTTCATCAAGGGCAGAAGTAGGGAACATCAGACCTGACAGATGTTTTAGGTCTCAGTCCCCCTAAATTTCACTGCCTAGTTGCCCTAAGCACATCCAATCTTGCCTGATTTCGGAAGCTAAGCAGGATTGGCCCTGGTTAGTACTTGGATGGGAGACCACCAGGGAATACCAAGTGCTGTAGGCGCCTGGAGTAGGAACTGGCAAGCCACTCCAGTATTCCTGCCAAGAAAACTCCATGGACATGGAGTCATGAAGAGTCGGTCACGACTGTAACGACACCACACACACACACACACACACACACACACACACAAATCTTCAGGTGACATGAACAATCCTAAGAAAAGACACTTGGGGAATTCTGGTCTAAAACATCTGGGCGACTCAAAGCTCTCTACTCTTTATTCCTGTGAAGATTCATAGTCATTCAGGAGAGTTTATCGGGAAGTTGAGTCATGGCAACTGGGCTTCTTTTTCTTAAGAGACAGAAACATTTCGCTGCTCACCCAAACAGCTTCATCAGTCTGAATAAAGCTAGTTGTGAATCCTCCATCTTATAGCCTGCTTTGATCTCTTGTCACCCTGGTCTGAAATAGGGTCATAAGATGAACAATGGTCTGAATAGCCTTGTTAGGTAAATAGCAGTGTCCATAGCCTGAAGGTGAACAATGGCCTAAGGTGTTGAAACCCATAAAGTATGGGTAGTTAGCTATGGCCTTGGTGGTGAAGGCTTTTTGATTTTTCTAGGTATTGTTGAAAGCACACCCTGATAAGTAGCAGAAAGACTGTGCCTGAGGCCCCCACCTCTGTTGAGAGAGGGGTTTTCAATGCTCACATGAATGGTTTCCCTGACCCCTCTCTCAAACCACCTCTCTTCTTTGTCTAATATGTGTACATCCTCATCTCTGAAAGAGTGCCCTTTGTCCTTCAAATAGAGGTGTACTGCTGATTCTGGTCCTGAGCTGTTGCCCCTCCTAGTTGGGCCATCCTTTTTTTTTTCATGGCTGTTTAGTTTCTCTAATGTAGAAGCCTGCACACTCCTCACTCCATTGAACTGCATATGGGTGGACAAGTCTCTGCCTTATTATATTTGTGAGTTTGAAATAAACAGGGATGTGGTGTTTGCCAAAAATCCTTTAAAGCTTCTCAGACACTCCCGCCAGGTAGGGAATGACCAGGTTCTTCTGTCAGCTCTGGGTCTGAGGCTGATCCATTTTTCTTCTGGGTTGGCACACTGCTTTGTTGAAGGCCCATTTTGGATTACCCCAGGCCTTAAGTGCTTTCTTCAGGTGCCTGTCTTCCTTCTTCTTTGCTTCTGTAGAAGTGGGGATGCTCTCTACTCTGTGGTTTAGGGCCCTGACGACTCCTGATTTATTTCCACTCTTGGTTTTGCACTGATAAGATTGACACGGTAAGAAGGAACTCTCCCTCAAGAGTGGGCGGTTCTTTTTCAGGCTGTTCATCCCTGGCAGTTGCTTTGCCAAGTCAGTTATTTTGCCCAGCCAAGTCTGCAGAGGCTCCCACTTTGTACCAAAAATAAATACGGTGAATTATTAATCGCTAAGCTGCAGCCTCCAGTTAATGTTCTTGGCTGTTTGACATGGAACTAAGGAACGTGGGGGTGGGATTGGGGTGGGGGTAAGCACACCCGTTTACACTGTGAGACTGTACAGTTCTAAGAGATTATGAAGTCATTGCTCATAACCAGTGCTGTACTCAATGTCAGTGGCGATCCAAAGCAATTTAGCCCACCAGCATTTCATTACAAGTCACGGTTTCCAGCAGTGATAGCCGCATTAGCCCACTGCTGCAAAAACAACAGGAGGCCTTGTGGATTAAAGAGGAGCAGGTTCAATTTGGCACAAGCTGTCATGGACCATAGCCTACAGCATCTGAGGAAAAGCTTAAATCAGACAAGTCTTGTTGGCTTTTTAAAATGTGGTAAAGTACTCCTTGTTGCTTTGTTGTCAAATCTGTTGTTTTCCCACCGTCTCCAAAGATCCTGTGCCTAAAACAACAACAACAACAGATCATAATTGGACTTCAGACTCTCCTAAATTTGTCAGAATATGGTACATACCCAGGGGAGTGCCTGGATCCCCTTCAAAGACACAATGTCTGCTACACCAGAAAATTCTCGTACCACCTGCTAACATTTACAGAAATGACCATACTGTATACTTTAAGACACCTTAATGTATTCAGGCAGCTGGTTTATGTGCTCAGTAGAGATGGGCATGACTCAGCGAAATTTTCATTTTCGTTTTCGTTTTTCGTTTTGTTATGTAACGAAAACGAAAACGAAATTGTTTTTAAAACAGAAACGGAAACGGAAACGAAACAAAAAAAATTTGCCGTGTTTTTCGTTTTCGTTGCGGCAAATGCATTGAACTGAAAAGAATGCTAACGAAACAGCAATTTTTCATTTTCATTTTTGTTTTTTGTTTCGTTACAAAACGAAAACAAAAACAAAAAATTTGCAAAAAACCAACGAAAATGAAAACGAACCGAAACGGACCCCCAAATGACCAAACGACAAACGAAAAACCTTTTTTTTTGAGTCGTGCCCATCTCTAGTGCTCAGTATATTCTGTTGGCTCTGGAGCAGGTGTAAAGAATTCTTTAAGGACCCTGATGAATGTCATAGAGGGTCTGGAGTGCAGAGATGAGAGGATGGTGAAGTATGATGTGTTCAATATGAAGACAAATTCTGGTTTCTCTACCTTGCACAGGGATACATACCAACTCATGAAATTCCCATAAGTTCCTCAGTGATGTGACAATTGTACCAAGCCTAAGGGAAGTCTCAAGTTTCAGATACAGTAGGCTCCCATCACTTTCCCGTGGACCTCACTACAGCTATCTTCTCACATGCAGGAAAGGAGGATATGTTATTGTCTTGCTTCATGCATTTATTTAGTTTATTGATAGGCTACTTTTCATTCCATAGGGCAGGGGTGTCAAATTTTTTTGCAAGGAAGGTCAGATTTGGTGAGGTGAAAATGTGTGGGGGCCGACCATTCAGCCGCATTTGGCTCCCAGGCCAGACTTCGGAGAAGCCTATAAGACATACAAGGAGGCGGGGAGGATGCTGCAGCAATGGAGCCGGGGGCAGGTAGGCTGGACAGGTGGCTGGGGGTAGGTATAGTTGGAGGAAGGGAGGGCAGGCAAACTGTAGAACTGTAAGCTAATGTCTCCATCCAGTATGGGGAGAGGCCAACTGATGGGGGTCCATGACAAGTTGAGCCGGTGGGGAGAAGAGGCTGTGGGCCACTCAGAATTTGAAAATGGGCTGCATATGGCCCCGGGCCTGACTTTGCAATGTGCCAAAATAGCACCATAATCACAGTTGAAGATACCATGAGATATAACCATAAAATCAAGACAATTAAAGATCTGAAAATGTCAAAAGCCATCTTTAAAAACATTTTGAAATCATTTGATTGATTGGTTGGTTGGTTGGTTGGTTGGTTGGTTGGTTGATTGATTGATTGATTGATTGATTGATTTGGCTTGATTTGTAGGCCATAAAAATAACCTAATTCAGTAAAAGCAGTATTTTTCAAGCCTTGCTTGTCACTTGAACATCCTGCCTTGAACGGAAAGTCTTGGACTCACAATATAATGAGGACACAGAGAGACTCAGCATGAATTCTCAAGGGAGTGCATGAGTTGACTAGGGGGCAGCCACAGAAAAGGCCCCGTCTTATGTCCCACCAAAGGTGTCTATAAGGTTTATAGGATTTTTTTAATCTTTTAGATTAGAACATCCAGAAGCTCATATGAGGGGATGCATCCCTTTCAAAGAGCCAGGACCCAAGCCAAATAAGGCTGGATCAGTCATGACCAGTTGAGCCTGGAAACAGACTGGGAGTCAATGAAGCTATTGGATCAGAGAAAGTATATGCTCCCAGTCAACACTTCACTGATTTCTTTTTGACTCTCCCTCTTCCCTGATTTCTTTTTGACTCTGTCTTTCTGGGTTAATAACATTAATAATCTCAGAGCGACAGGTAAATTTCAGTTTGTTTGCACTTGTCCCAGGCCATTAGTGACAATAGAAACTGACTAAAACGAAAAGCTTCCTTCGATGGAAACGAGAAATAGAGTTGGGTTGGCACTCAACCCTAAACTTCTTGACTTCCTATCATGCCGGCTTCGTGCATGATACCATTTATACCCACTGGAATTATTCCTGAGAACACTTGTTTAAAATTGATCATTAAATGCTTGGTAGAAAAATGTCCCAGGTTGTAAATATATATATATATATATCTAGCTCTAGTTGATTTGCTTAGGGTTGACCCAATCTGTCATTGCATCAATTTCCCATACAAGCAAAGCGGCCCCCAATGTATCAAAACAAAGACATTTATAATATAGGGGGCAACTGGAGTCAGAAAAGGGAGAAGCACTAGCAATCATATTGCAAATATATGTTGGCAACTGGAGGGTATTAAAAAATCCAGAAGATCAACCTCTGGTTTATGAATGATAGCAAAGCTTTTGACTGTGGGGAGTATGAGAACCCAAATATTGCTCTAAAAGGATTGAGTGTGCCTCAACACTTGGTTGTCCTGATGCACAATCTATAACGTCAAGAGGAAGCTATGGTTTGAACTGATTATGGAAAAAACGGCATGGTTTCCCATAAGCAAAAGTGTCATAAAATGATATATTTTATCTCCCTGTCTCTTCAACCTGTATGCAGAACATATAGAAACATGGATTGTTGATCCATAGGGTGTCTTTCTGCTCTGCAGTTCCAAGATTAAGATTATGAAAGACAATAATACTGGGGGAAAGTTGATGGCAAAAGTAAAAGAGGAAAGTTTTTTTAAAAAAGGAGAGAGAGATGCTTGACTCAGTAAAGGAAACCATAGGGTTTAATGACAAGACAATTTGGAGGCCACTCACTCAAAGCTGTACCATAAGTTGGAGGCAGCTTGACAGTATGTAACAACACACACACACACACACACACACATCACATCACAGCAGCATAACAACTTCATCTTTTGTAACATGGATCAGCTGATACAGACGAATGCGCCAAAAACAATTTGAATATCAAAGGTTTTCCCCTCTCTTTCTACAGAAAAATGCCTATACATAATTACTGCCCCTATACCTAGGGAATGTAATATTTACATGAGATCACACATCTGGAATATCATAACAGAAAAGAGAAGTGTGAAGTGTGCTCTCCGATCATTGCTGCATAATTTGGGAAGGAGAAAAACTAAATCTTATGAAAAGAGACCCCAGCTTTTGGCTTCACACATTATAGCTGCCAAAAATCCCAAAGCATTTCCCATAATGCTTAACTTTCCACACTTCTAACCTATAGCAAGCTACATAATTTTTCCTAGTCCTTGGAGAATACTTAGAGAGAGGTCATGACTATTTTAACTTCCAAATCATCGACTTGCACCCACAAAGAATCCCTCACAAAAGCCACACAAAGCTGCTGAAGTGACAAGTAATACACATGAACTGCTGAGTCTCATATTTCACTTTAGGCTTTCCTGGTCTCTTTAAAAGGTTTATGACACCATATGAGTAGACAGATGGCACAGAGCTTGTATCATTCAAAATCAGAAAGATAGCACACTGAAATACTAAAGAATAAATAAATTAGGTTCATGCAGATGTGCCTAGTAAAGGATCCCACTTACAGGAAGCAAAAACTGAAAATCCTCAACAGTCATTGCTTGCTGGCTGCCATAATAAACAAGAACCTTAAAAGCAGAATATCAAGAACCCAAAAGACCCAGAGAAGGGCCACTGATAGGGAGCAGGATGCTGGATCATAACATACAAATTGTCTCACTTGTTTTTTCCCATAAGAATTTTCCAAAATTTCTATCCCCCCCCCCAACTGAGGATGGCTAGAACTTTAATCAAAAGTTTGAACGCAGAAGTATTTGGCCATCTCACCTCCTGGGCTTTGAATGCTTAACTTGGAAAATCCTGGTTCAGAATCCCTGTGAGTTTCATCCAGTCAGTACTAAATGAGGACTGCCATCTCTTTCCTCCACCGCTTCTCATTAGCGCTTCATCGATAACACTTAAATGATATGCACAAGTACCACAGAGTCCTCTGTGTGCTCATCCCAGGAATATCCGAAGTGGAATTAGGTTCATTTGGATATGGAGTAATTTTTTAATTCTTGTTTTTGAAGAAGTCATCCAAACATTGCACATGTCTTCTCATTTCTGAGGGGGGAAACATGACCTATGAGGCTGGGTTGGGGGACAAAACCGGAGTGGATTTTAATTCCATGCCTTACACGATGGTCCCACATGGTGCCTCTTTTCCTTTGCAATCTCTCTTGTTCACCTCATCTTCTGATGTAGAACTCCTGTGTCGGTTCTCAACATAGGCCCCTACCAAAATGTTGAGGACAGCGATTCTGACTGAGGCAACTTAGGAGGTGCTCTTGTTAGTTTATGATGTAAATATTTGTTTTCAAGATTGTCCTTAATAAAGTGATGTAAGTGCCGGATAGCATCAGCTGTTCCTTTTCACCAGGCTGGCAGGATGTGTTTATCTTTCATGATTGAAAGTGAAGTTGATTTGGATTTTTTCAGCATTGTTTGGACAGGGCTCAGATGGAAGCATTTCCTTGCTGATTACCTTAATTGTCTGCCTGTGCCTGAGTAAAAGGTCCTGGATGTTCTCCTTCCTAATCTTGCGCTTTTCCAATGTTCTCTTTGCTCATTGCTCATTTCGAACGTTGGCCCTGTGGATTATGAAAATGTTGTTTATGAAATTGGATGTCAGTCAATACCTTGTTGCAACTGCTCACGAGGCAGAGCTGCATACAAAGGTCATAAATAGGGAACATTACGTTCACAATGTGGTTGCCTTCCCATTTTACTTATCCAGAATCCAGTATGACTCAGGTCTGAATAAATTCCAGAACTCGACGGGCTATGGCAGCCCCATTGGGCACCTGAAGGACTCATCCCTCCAGTTGATCTGCCCAAGCTCTGTGCCCCACACTCCCTCTTTAACTCAAAATAGGCAAACACATTCCCAATGCCCCCAATTAGCAACTGTGTTCTTTGTTTCCCTTGCAACCTGATTTGAGCTTCTAAAGGCTGTACTGCAAACACAAGAGGTGATAACTAGAGATGGGCACGACTCAGCGAAATTTTCGTTTTTGTTTTCATTTTTTCGTTTCATTTCGCAACGAAAACGAAAACGAAAAATTTTTCAGAAGCAAAACGACAACGGAAACGAAACGAAAAATTTTGCCGTGTTTTTCGTTTTCGTTACGGCAGACACATTGCATTGAAAAGAATGCTAACAAAATGAAAAAATTTCATTTTCGTTTTGGTTTTTTCGTTTCGTTTTGTAACAAAAACAAAAATGAAAAATGTGCAAAAAAACCCGAAAAACAAAAATGAACCGAAACTGACCCCTAAACGACAAACAAAAAACGAAAAATTATTTTTTAAAGTCGTGCCCATCTCTAGTGATAACCTCATTTACAGATCTGGAAAAGCTCTTTTCCAGCTTTGGGGTTCCTTTGGGGAGAAAGGTGGCATAGAAATAAAGTTTATTGTAATTTATTAATAAGACGAAATTTCTAGCTATGGCCCCTGAAAGGAGTTGTTGGCTGTTCTCATGGGACAGGGATCAAAATGGCTGTACTGCAGCCATAACTGTGTTCACAACCTGGGGTTCAATTCCAGGTCGCTGACTCAAGGTTCACTCAGCCTTCCATCCTTCTGAAGTTGGTAAAATAAGTACCCAGATCACTGGGGTGAGGAGGGCAATGTGCAGCCTGCATAATTACAGTGGTACCTCTTAAAACAAATTTAATTAATTCTATGGGTCAATTTGTTTTAAGAAAATTTTGTCTTACGAAACATGGTTTCCCATAATAATGCATTGAGAATGGAAGTGAAAAGGTGTTTGAGCCGTGTGACTCAAAAAAAAAAAACCAATACAAGGATAGGCTAGGTGATACCTTTATAGGTCACTAATAAAATAAAATAAAATAATTCAAGCTGAGCTTCTGATAGCAAGCTATCTTTATCAAAGCATTGTACCAAAATGCATTCTTTATAGAGGATGTAGTGCAGTGGTTCTCAACCTGTGGGTCCCCAGATGTTCCTGGACTGCAACTCCCAGAAGCCTCCACCACTCGCTGCGCTGGAAGGGATTTCTGGATGTTGCAGGAACATCTGGGGACCCACAGGTTGAGAACCACTGATGTAGTGTATCAGGTGCTGAGATCCTTTGTGGGAAGATGGAATTCACCAGATGATGGTTGCAGGAGGCAGGGCTGATTTTTAAACCGCATCAAAGTCCCAGATAAGGTTTCAAACCCAGCACATCACCCTTCCTTCCCACAATTTGGCTCTCTCGAGACCATGGTCCCTACTGGCCTGAGGGATTCATCCATTCTGGAGGCTATGGGTTGTTTTATTTTATGAAAATTTTGTCTTCCAAAGTGCAATTTCCCATAGGAATGGATTGGGAATGGATTAATCCAATCTGGAGGCTAGAATAAAGACAAAAATAACCACCCCACCCCCACTAGGTACATGCAGAATGGTTTTTTGTCTTGCAAAGCTTCCCATAGGGAATTTTTTGTCGTGCAAAGCATGTCTACAAGTTTTTTTTGGGGGGGGGGTTGTCTTATGAGACATTGGTCTTAAGAAGTACCACTGTACTTGTAAACCACCGAGAATGCTTTAAGCACTATAGGGTGGTATATAAGCAGCACTTTATTCTGAGTTCTTAAAAACTGGGAACTCAGGGAGTACAAGAAGGAAATGGTGTAGGGAAGGCATGCCAGGCATTGCATGTACCCATGGATTTCAATTTGTTCAATCCTGTAACTCTTCATTGATACTTCAATTGTTCACTGAGGAATATTCCTGCAACAGCAGAGGACTGGGGGGAAAACAGGTTAAAATCAGTGGAACAGGGTTTGTTTGTTGTGGTGGTTTGTGTTTTTTAAAAGACCTCTCAATCCATTAATGTTGTATTATTTTATTGCTTGACATTATCCTAACAACAACGTTTTGAATGAAATAATAGTTGTTTTATTGGACATGAAGAGTAGATTGTGATGCCTTCGGCACCAGGATGACTCAAGCGGAAAAGATAAAGTTTTAGCAAGTTTGAGGGACAGAGTATTGTATTTAGAATCCGTGGACAAACGCAAGGCCACGGTGTCCTTCAGCAGTGCCCAGTTTGCTTTTTCCTCAGAGGAAGGCCTATAATTTAGAGCTGGACAGGGTGAGATGCTGAATTTGGGGAATAATTCATGTGTAACTTGTACCACTACAACACAGTTGTTAGTCTGTTAGCATTAATATAATGCAATGCATACCTTTTGGATGTCAGGTAGAGGAGGACAAGCAGCTCATTGCAGTTCTCCCCAGTCATTCCCTATGCCGCAAACTGCAGCAAACTGGAACTATTTTTTGTTTATTTGTTTATTTTTTGTTTATTTGTTACAATTATTCACACACACACACACACACACACACACCTTATTCCGTATCCAGTGATTCAGTTATCCATGGTTGGAAGAGGAAAAAAATAATTCAGCAGCTGTAAAGCAAGCTACAGTAGGACCCCCGTAGCCACTGATTCATTATCCACTGATTGAGTTATCCACGGTTGGAAGGGGAAATAAATAAATAAATAAATAAATAATTCAGCAGATGCAAAGCAAGCTACTGTCACAGACAGCATCTTTAAAGCAAGCTACTATCATAAAACAGCATCCATAAAGCAAGCTACTGTCACAAACAGCAGCTGTAGAGCAAGCTACTGTCACAAAACAGCAGCCATAAAGCAAGTTACTGTCATAAAACAGACGTTTTGGGGGTTTTTTGGTGTTCTCTCTTATCCACAATTTTCATTATCCATGGGAAGGCCTGGAACCAATCCCCAGCAGATACCGGGGTCCTACTGTATAGCTCTCTCCCTCAAATTTTACCCTAACAACAACCCAGTGGGGAAGAGTGGTGAACCTCATGGCTGACTGGAGCTTTGAACACAGGTTTCCTGAAGGTGGCTGGCTAGTCCCATAGTTGAACCAAAGACACCATCTCACAAAGCCATCAAGATGTCACTCAAGCTACTTTTGGAACAAGACTGCACATGGTCAGGGCCACAACTGGCAGTAGGGGAGGGGGGAGCCAGGCATTTGCCCCTGGTGCTGCACTTGACAGGAGGGAACCAAAATGACAAAACAGTATTTTTATTTTGTACAATTCCCACATATACAACTGGAATCTTGTGTGAAACAAACCCTAGTTGTGGCCCTGCTCAGAGTAATTTAGTGCCATGCTTTAAAGGAAAAGAAAAAAGGTTCTGTTTATATATGGCCCCATCACACTTAAAATACTCTATGGGTGGTTTGCAGTTTATTTATGTAGGCTACATACTGCCCCCCCCCCAACAAGCTGGGTAGTCATTTACCAACCCTGAAGGTTGGAAGGCTGAGTGAACCTTGAGCCTCCTACCTGGAATTGGAACCCCAGGTCATGAGCATAGGTATGGCTGCAGTACAGCAGTATAATCACTGCACCACAAAGCTCTTAATAAGCTTTAACAAAAGCTTATTAACTGAACAAGAATGCATTTTATTTTATTTTATTTTATTGCTGCCAGAAATGTGTAAGCTGTCACTTTAAAAAATAGGCAGTCAAATTGAACCAAATAGTCCCCTAGCAATGATAATGTCACCGTGAATTCAGGTACACCTGCCAATTTGGGTAAATATGCAAACCAAATGCTTTCATGAGATCAGAACATAACAGGCTCTACACTGGAATGTTCTGTCAGCGAAAGTTTTCCTCTTCCCTTTTTCTCCCACCCTTCTGCATTCAACAACATTTCTCTCTCCCACCCACTCCCCACCCCCACCCCTTGCATCCCTTTATTTCTAATAGAGACTCAAGGAGCTGAAACAGAGAGAGTTCGCCCGAAACGTAGCCTCCAAATCAAGGAAGGATGAAAGGAAGCAAGAAAAAGCCCTACAACGCTTGCACAAGTTAGCCGAACTCAGAAAAGAAGCTGCATGGTGAGTGAAAAGTTATTTTAAAATATAATAATAATTGATTCCCAGTGGGGGAATTGAACTCCCAAGTAGAGATTGGCACGACTAGGGAAAATGACGTTTTCGAGTTGTCGTGTGTCGGAGGCGGCCCATTTCGGCTCGTTTCCGTTTTTCACGAAATTTCGCAAAAATTTGTCGTTTTGTTTTTCAGTTTTTCGTCTGTCATTATACTGGTTTGGAGGGGAGCGGGCTCCTGGAGGCACCTCTCTGGGGTGGGTGCCTCCTATCCTCACCCGCCAGCGCTGCTAAAAAAGGGCATGCATAGCCATATGGATATGCATACCAAGTTGTAGACGCAGCAGACTGGCAGAGGCACCCCTCTTTTTGGGGTGCCTTCCCTGCATCAATCAGTGAATGAGACACAGGCACTCGGGCAGGGTTTGCATGGCACACAAATGCTGCTGCAGGAGTCAGCCAGAGGCACAAGTGACGGACTGGCAGACTCTTTGCACCCACTGTGTCTCACTAAGAAGGGAAACATACTTGTGTGTAGTGCAATGCGAGTACGCAGATCTGGCTTTAGGGTTAGGGTTAGCGCAAGGGCTAGGCTTAGGGTTACAGGTAAGGTTACGGTGAGTATTGGGGTGCACCTCTGGGTGCCTCTCTGAGCCACTTAGAAGGACAGTGTACTGGCGTATGGGTTAGGCTTAGGCTTCGGGTTCTGGTTCTGGTTACGGTTAGTGGGCTTTTTATGCCCGATTGGCACATCCCAGAAGTCTCTGTGGTGAACCTGGCCAAGTGGCCATGCGATTGGTGGAATGGCTCCAAAAATTTGCATGGTCACTCCCATGGCCAGCCCATCATTGCGCAGGTGTAAATAAAATAAAATAAAATAAAATAAAATCAATGGAGAGAGGACAGAGGAGACATTTTGTTGCAAGAAAAACCCACTGCTACAGTAAAAATTCTGGCAGTTTTAAAATAGCAATTTTCGCATGTTTCTGAGGTGCTTGTGTGTGTTTTTGGACCACAATTTCAAAAAAAAATATTGTGGTCGCCGCGCCGCCCCATTTTCGATCCCCTGCCCGCACCGCATGGCATGGCGACTTGGCGAGTCCGGCTTGTTGCTTGTGAAGTTGTGAGTCCCCACCAGAGCAGCCCAGGACAGGAGGAGGAGAAGGCCGGGACCCTCCCCCCAGAAGCCACCCCTCTAGTAGGTGCCCTCTCAGACAGGGAGGCATATTTTCGCCTGCTTTTTGGGCTGGGAATCGGGTTTTTTTATTTTTAAAACTTTTTTCTGTGCCGCCGCTTGGTGAGTTGGTGATGGTGATTGGCGAGACGACGAGGATGACCCCCCCCCCAGCCTGGTGCAAGCAGCCCAGGACAGGAGAGGGGGGAGGCCGGGGACCCCGCCCCAGAAACCACCCCTCTGGTAGGTGCCCTCTCAGACAGGCAGGCATATTTTTGCCTGCTTTTTGGGCCGAAAATCGGGGCGGGGGTTTTAAAACTTTTTTTCTGTGCCGTTTGAATTGCGGCGGCCGGCGGTGAGTCCGGCTTGTTGCGGCGAGTGACTGCAAGACGACGAGGATTTCCCCCACCAGAGCAGCCCAGGACAGGAGAGGGGGGAGGCCGGGGATTCCCCCCCCCCAGAAACCACCCCTCTAGGTGCACTCACTCAGACAGGCATATTTTCGCCTGCTTTTTTGCCGGGAATCGGTTTTTTTTTTTACTTTTAAAAACTTTTTTTCTGTGCCGCTTGGCATCGCGGGATCGCTGCGATACCAGGAACGACAACGACAAATCAGACCCAATTCTTCTTTTTTCGGTTCGAGTTCGAGTTCTGGCAGAGTAATTGTCGTTCTTCGTTTCGTTGCGTAACGGAAACGAGGAACAGAAACGGAAACGAGAATTTCGCCAAGTCGTGCCCATCTCTACTCCCAAGCTCTGACTTTGCAGATGGAGATCTAAACCGCGCAGAAGCTCTCATAGAATCATAGAATCATAGAATCATAGAATTATAGAGTTGGAAGAGACCTCATCGGCCATCGAGTCCAACCCCCTGCCAAGCAGGAACCCCTTCACAATATTTCCGACAGATGGCCATCCAGCCTCTGCTTAAATACCGTCAAAGAAGGAGACTCTACCACCCTCCGTGGCAGCATATTCCACTGCCGAACAGCTCTAACTGTCATGAAGTTCTTCCGAATGTTCAAATGGAATCTCTTTTCCTGTAGTTTGAAACCATTGCCCCGAGTCCTAGTCTCTGAAGCCATGGAGAACAAACCTTTTCCCTCTTCAATATGACATCCTTTCAAATATTTAAACATAGCTATCATATCCCCTCTCAGTCTTCTTTATGATAGGCTAAACATTCCCAGTTTCCTAAGCCTTTCTTCATAAGACATCTCTTCCAGGCCTTCAACCATCCTAGTCGCCCTCCTCTGCACCCGCTCGAGGTTGTCAACATCCTTCCCAAACTGAGGCGCACAGAACTGGACACAGTACTCCAGGTGGGGTCTGACCAGAGCAGAATAGAGTGGCACTATCACCTCCCTTGATCTAGACACTATGGTTCTGTTGATGCAACCAAGAATCGCATTGGCTTTCTTGGCCGCCGCATCACACTGCTGGCTCATGTTCAATTTGTGGTCCACCAAGACCCCCAAATCCCTTTCACAGGTACTATTCTCTAGCCAAGTGTCCCCCATCTTATATCTGTGCAATTCATTCTTTCTACCTAGAGGTAGCACCCTACATTTCCCTCTGTTGAAATCCATTCCATTAGCTTTGGCCCAGACTTCTAATCTGTCAAGGTCCTTTTGGATTTTCATCCGATCCTCTAGGGAATTAGCAACCCCTCCCAATTTGGTATCATCTGCAAATTTAATTAGCATACTCTCTATTCCTTCCTCCAAGTCGTTAATAAAGATATTGAAGAGCACTGGACCAAGAACAGAACCTTGGGGCACCCCACTGGTCACGTCTCTCCAAGATGATGAGAGACCATTTATGATCACCCTTTGCGTGCGATCAGTCAACCAATTACAAATCCACCTCATTGTAGCACTATCTATCCCACTTCCTCCTAACTTCTTAGCAAGAATACCATGGGGAACCTTATTGAAGGCCTTGCTAAAGTCTAGATACGCAATATCTACAGCATTCCCCTCGTCTACCATGCCTGTAATTCTATCAAAGAAAGAGATCAAATTAGTCTGGCATGACTCAGTTGGACGTGTTTCGGCAGGACACCCCCACAATGATGAAGATCTAGAACCAGAACAAGGTGGATGTGTTTTGACAGGGGTCTCTGTACTATAGACAGACAGAGAGACAGACAGACAGACAGACACAGTGGACCCTCGTATAACAAACAGTTTGTATAACATAAAATCTGTACAACATAAACAATTCCAGAGATAGGGGAAATTTGGTTAACAGTATCATATGTGGGGTGAATCCGTACAACATAAAAATGGTCGCAATTAGGGATTACTCTGTTTTCAGTGCATTCCTATGGGAAATTTGTATATTTGCTTAACATAATTTCATTTGGAACGAATTAATTCCTTTATACAGGGTACCACTGTGTTATATATGTCAACAGACTACTGGATGGGTAGCTACATATAATATATAATTAAATGTGTGTGCCACAGAGCAGTGCAGCAGTAACGTAGATAAAATGTCAATATTGATATAAAGGGTTGCAGAGTTAGGTTAATGGAAAGACAATGACAATGAATAGAGTAAAAACTCATATATTCATATATACATCAAAAATATACACAGCATAACAACCAAGCATTATATACAATATATCAAACAGACAAACAGAGTGGGGGGTAAACTGTTCTCACCATAACAGTCCCCAAATACAAATGGCAAGCTAGTGCTTTTTATACTATTCAGCACTCATAAGATCTGATGCAATCACTAATTAACAATCTGATGCAATCTGATCTAACCATTACAAATCATGATGTTACAATCAGTTCCACCTGCACTTCATCACTTAACATGCCTGTGATTACTAATCTCTAACACTTGTGGATTAACATCATGACACTGCAGAATCTAACTGCCTCCATTTTACAATTCACTTTACACATTCTGTTAAATATACATAATATATGTTTTACCAACTTTTACATATCTTGACAATATATAACATAGGTTTGATGCTCTAAGGAAGAAACTGACTTGCTGTTTGACTACAGTCTGTTCTACAGCCTAATGGATCCCATAGGCTTGGGTTCTGGTGGTAGAGGTCCAGTGGGTGACCTTGACCATTCATCCTTTTCCTCTGGATCCCCTGGTGCCTTCCAGAAATCTGCTGTGGAAGATGGGAGTTCTGTCTGCAACAGTGTGGCGAGTGATGTTGGCAGTGAGCAGAAGGCATAATTGGTCAATGTTGCCTCCCTGTTTCTGCTGCTGGAAGGTCTGGCCCACCCATTGGAGGGAGTGGGGCATCTTAGGTGGCAGATGGTAGGAGGCAGCAATGAGGTTTTACCAGGAAAACCTGTTGCTGACAAGGTTTGCCCTGTGAACCCAAATTTATGTTAATGCCATCAGGTGTAATAGATGCTACCCTATTAGCAGTGCTGAAAAAAGGCTTAAATTGTGGGCGTCACAGCATTTGTCTGATAGAAAGGAAGAGTGCCATCTTTTTTTTCCTGACCTTAGGGATAAGACTGTCTTATGCCAGTTCCCTAAATCTAGGTGACCCCGGTTTTTTTTTTTTTTTTGCTAATAAAGCACGTACACCCAGACTCTGGAACTCCCTCCCACTAGAGGCCAGGACTGCCCCATCACTGATGTCTTTCCGGAAACAGGCAAAGACCTTTCTCTTTAGGCAATGATGGACTAACTATTATGTGTCTTTTACATGAATGTACCATACATGATCACATATGTAGACTTTGTGTTTATATATTGTGTGATTGCACTGACACTATGTTAGTTTCATGGAATTTTTCACTCTCTTTTTAACTGCTCCGTTCTCTTGTAGCTTTAATGTAATGTTGTCTTTTAATGCTGTAAGATGCCCCTCAATTCCCTACTCTCAATTACTTGAATATGTCTTAAGTGTATTGGACTATATATTGTCCCTCATTACTGCAAGCCGCCTTGGGTCCTTTTCCAAGGAGAAAGGCGGGGTAAAAATACTCTAAAATAATAAATAAAATAATAATACATTGCAGCCATAGTGTCATATATACAGTAAGCGCTTAGTGGATAAGGCCAGTGTAACATCATGCAAAGAAAGGGAGTTGGAACTCAGAGATCCAAACTAAAATTCCTGCAGCATCAGAAAATTTATTGTGTGATATTTGGCCAGTGGGCACCACATGACAAAACTTATCTTGAAGGATTGTTACAGAAATTAATAGGGACATTAATAGCTCAGTGGTTTAGGGTTAGGGTGAGGGTGAGGGTTAGGGTAGGGTTAGGCTGAAGAGCCAGAGGTATATTTGATTTCCCCCACTGTGCCTCCTTGAAAGGGGATGATCTTGATCATTTATAGGGTTCCTTCCAGCTCTCCAGTTTTAAGAGGATGATGATGATGATGATGATGATGATGATGATGATGATGATGATGA
>JAHTLZ010003547.1:38975051-39034715 GCA_023846285.1 Phrynocephalus versicolor
TATTTATTTATTTATTTATTTATTTATTTATTTATTTATTTATTTATACATACATACATACATACATACATACATACATACATACATACATACATACATACATACATACATACATACATACATACAATTTATATGCCGCCCACTACCCAAAGGTCTCTTTTCATGTGACAACACTGAAGAAATGACACTTGGCTACAATATAAAGCAGTGAGTATAGAGCTTGAATAACGGTGTAAATGTGCTGTTCCCTCAAAATAACACAACACACAGGCAGTCTAAACCACTGACAACAAAAGTTAGTACACTCCTAAGTGACAATGTCCAAATTGGGCCCAATTTTCCCCCTCCCTGGTGACATGAGCCCTGCTAGTGTCACAAGATTTCAGGTATAAAGGGGGAGAAGATGTTACCATCTGGTGTTATCGCTCTCACTCTCTCATACTAGTCACTTGAAGTTGCACATGGCACCTCATGGTCATGGACTGAGGATCTGAAAAAAAATGTTGCCCTACATAAAGATGGCCTCAGGCCAGTGTTGGCGAACCCATGGCACCGGTACCAAAGGCGGCACTCAGAGCCCTTTCTGTGGGCACCCGACATCACCCCTCCACAGCCACCTGTATTCAGGTTAAATTGCTGTATTGGCACTTTGTGGAAAATTTGTAGGTTTTGAATCACAGTTTAGGCACTGTCTCTCTAAAAGGTTCGCGATTATTGGCTATAAGCAGATTGCCAAGACACTGAAACTGAGCTGCAGTTTGGTGGTCAAGACCGTACAGTGGTTTAACAGGACAGGTTACACTCAGAACAGGCCCACAATGGTCGATCAAAGAAGCTGAGCGACCGTGCTGAGCGTCATATCCAGAGGTTGGCTTTGGAAAATAGATCTATGAGTGCTGCCAGCATTGCTGCAGAAGTTGAAGGGGTGGGGGTCAGCCTGTCAATGCTAAAACCATATGCCGCACACTGCATCAAATTGGTCTTTGGGGCTGTCATCCCAGGAGGAAGCCTCTTCTAAAGATGATGCACAAGAAGCCCGCATACAGTTTGCTGTAGAAAAGCAGACTAAGGACATGGATTTCTGGAACCATTTCCTGTGGTCCTATGAGACCAAGATCAGCTTATTTGGTCCAGATGGTGTCAATTGTGTGTGGTAGCAACCAGGAGAGGAGTACAAAGACAGGTGTGTTGTGCCTACAGTCAAGCCTGGTGGTGGGAGTGTCAGGGTCTAGGGCTACATGAGTTCTGCTGGCTCTGGGTAGCTCTAGTTCATTGAGGGAACCATGAATGCCAACATGTGCTGAGACATAATGAAGCAGAGCAGGATCCCCTCCCTTCAGAGACTGTGCTGCGGGGCAGTATTCCAACATGATAATGACCCCAAACACACCTCCACAATGACCACTGCCTTGCTAAAGAAGCTGGGAGTAAAGGTGATGGACTGGCCAAGCCTTGCTAAACCCTACTATGCATCTATGGGGCATCCTGAAACAGAAGGTGGAGGCGCGCAAGGTCTCTAACATCCACCAGCTCTGTGATGTTGCCATGGAGGAGTGGAAGAGGACTCCGGTGGCAACCTGTGAAGCTCTGGTGAACTCAATGCCCGAGAGGGTTAAGGCAGTGCTGGAAGATAATGGCGGCTGGCCACACAAAATACTGACAGTTTTTGCCCAATTTGGACATTGTCACTTAGGGGTGCACTCACTTTTGTTGGTAGCAGTTCAGACATTAATGTCTCTGTGTTGTGTTATTTTGTGGGAGCAGCACATTTACACTGTTATTCAAGCTGTATACTCACTGCTGTACTTTGTAGCCAAGTGTCATTTCTTCAGCATTGTCACATGAAAAGAGAGACTAAAATATTTATGAAATGCAAGGGGTGAACTCAATTCTGTGATATACTGCACAGAAGGAAGCCTCTTCTATGCCAACTGTAGCATAATCAGTTGGTTGGGAAAATGAGATAGCAGCTATTAGCCTTGACCATCCACAATAATGAGAATATCATCACCAAAAGAGCCAACAGTGTGTCCTTCCAATATTTCTCCTCTTTAGATTTTTCCCCCTCAAAATATTTTCCTCAGCTACCTACCACAGTTGCCACCATATTAAAAAAAGGTTCTTGCTGTTTTTGCCTCTGTGATATCGTAGGGCAGAAATATTTGGCAGTTGCTTTGTGCCTGTGTCTGTCAAACAGACACCTCTTTGGCTTGCAGGTGGGTGATATTCAGCCAACAGGGGGGCGCTCTTCAGCTGCAGGTGAAGCCCAAGTCTGATAGTGGCAGAGCTGACTATGGGCCTTTTCACACGACCCCTAAGATCCGCTGGCCACTTAAATTCGGACCAGAGATCTTGGAGGTTCGTTGCTCTTCCTGCATCCCCACCCTTCCGCATTTCTTTGCTCCTGTCTGTGTGAGGGGAGGGAGAAAAAAAGAGAGGAAAAAATGCAGGCTCAACTCCAAAGCCGCCCAGAGCCCCGTCGTCGTCCTAATTCCTTCTCTTAAAGGGGCGGCAGGCAAAACAAACAACAAACAGACACGAGGAGAGCCCGACACTCACTCCCTTAAATCCGCATCAGGGATTTTCACCACTGGAGAGCAGGTACATGAACAGTGCGCTGGGACACGCTTAGGTGGGCGTGGTCACACTTGATTTTCTGCAAACTCCGGAGCTGGTGGGGAAACAATTGTAAGCTCCGGAGCTGGCAGCCATTTGCGGAGGAGTTTAGGGGTCGTGTACAAACACCCTATGGCATGGATCCAGATGTAGGCATACTTACTCAGTTGAGCTGCTGGATGAAGCCCCTCACTCTCACCTTCTCCTCATGATGGCCTAGTAAAGGCTACCCCTAGGGTTGTGGGGACTGCCTGAATGTGGTGAGTGGTGGTACAGGAAGGAAAGGAGGAATTCTCCAAAATGGAGTAGAAGAATCTTGTGTAGCTAGCTACAGCCCTTTCATCCATGGAATTAAGACCTGTGATTCAACCAAGCATGAGAGAGACAAAAAGGAAGACTGGGCCTTTAAGTTCTTTTACTTTGGCCTTTGTGATGGAATATTCCCTGACTATCTGTCTAACTTTAGGCAACAGCCCAAATATTCTACTGTCAGACCACTGTTAATTCATACTGCAGCATATAAATGAAATGTTTGACTATTTGATTAATTAGTTCAGCATTTAATAAATACCTTAAAAAACAATATCCCTTGCTTATTCACAAATGGCTCTCTCAGTATTTTTATCTACTTATTATAGAATGTTTTTAAAGTTTTCTTACTGACAGTGCAAATCTAGCTCAAAAGAGTTCTCATTACATTTGAGGGGCCTAATAATCCCTGCTTTTAATCTCTATTTTTTTAAACTATAGAAACTATTTTCAGCACAAGTCTGATAGAGATATTTTAGAGCACATGTAGTTTACTTGGTTTTTCTTTAACTCACCTGGGTCCATAGAATTAATTATTCTTCAGACTGCAATAATAACCCTAAATTAGGTTATAGATTTTGTGAAATTGCTTCCCATTCCCTAAACAGCAACACGGGGAAATGAATGAAAAGCTAAAATGGTTCCTTCAGATAAGAGGTGTCGTCATTCCTGTGATTGCAACCCCCAGTCCTTGATCTCGGAAAGGAGCAATGCCCAAATGGTCTGAATAGGGCTTTCATTAGTCCTGAAACAGTCACAGTTATATTCTCCTGAGTGAGCTTGTCAATAAGCACACACACAAATACTGTTGCCATATTCAGCAGGCGAGAGCATTCACTCTTGTTTATACATAAAAAAACAGGATGACCTGAGAACTTTCCTGTAGATGCACCAGGTCTTAGAGCTGACTTACAGCAGACCCTTGTAGAACAAACAGTTTGTATAACATAAAATCTGTACAACATAAAACATTCCGGAGACAGCAGAAACGTGCTTAACAGAATCGCCTATGGGGCGAATCCGTACAACATAAAAATGCTTGCGATTAGGGATTACTCTGTTTTCAATGCATTCCTGTGGGAAATTTGTATACAGGAAAAATTGCTGAACAGAATTTCATTTGGAATGAATTAATTCCTTTATACAAGGTACTACTGATATAACACTGAGCCCAATTTTCCCCACCAGACAGGTATCATAATGTACCATATTCTGGAGAATTCCATGGATTTTACCCATCCCAGTCAAGAAACAAAGGGGGAAATTCCTATATATTGAGCAAATATCTTAGAAGAAAAAATGTGGATGCTTAAAAATACCCTCAAGTTCTCCTATAAAAAATATTAGCTTTAGAGCCTCCTTTTTGCTGTGGGTGGCCAGCAATGGTGCTTTGAACCATTCCTCGGTTGTTAGACTGCCCTTGAGACCTAGCCACTGCAGCGAAGAATAGTGAGGGACGCTGGGAGGTGTCCTTCAACAAGCCATCATTCATCCACTACTAATGCCATTTATCAGGATGACAGTTCAAGGAGGTCTCTTGAGGGCAACAGCTTTACCATGGATGGGATTTTGTTACCTGTTAACCGCTTCCACTCCTTTGCAAAAACAAATCAGACTGAGGATGGTCACAGGAAGCCTACACAGTTCCTTCAAGTGGGAAAGAAGACCTGAGAACATATTGAAAGCAAGAAAAGTGGGCATAATACTCCAACCCCACCTTCCTAACGGAACAGACACAAAGGTGGACCAAGCCATTGGTATTTCCTGTGACTCCATCGTTGCTGCTTTCTCCTGATACAGCTCAAGGGTGCCTGTCTCAAGTTGCCAGCTCCTTTGTTTTTTTTACCCAGAGTGATTAGCTGCACGTAACTTGCAATTAACTTATAGTTCATCCCCTTTTTTGCAACAACTGAGGCATAACTAAGCTACTGTGTTACAATTATAAACTGGCAAGGCATCAGTTCATTCTTTTTGTGCTCTAATGTTAACTCCTTGGTCCCCTTTAGGGTAGTAGTGGCCTCTACCGGAGGATTAGCACATAATGTATTCTCAAAGGCTTTCCTAGCCAGGATGTGATAGCTGTTGTGAGTTTTTTGGGCTGTTTGGCCATATTCTGGAAGTTTTTCTTCCTGGCATTTGCCCCAGAGCACAGAGAGAACTCCTAGTCCCATAATCTCCTTGCCCTCTGATGATGCTGGCCACAAAGTCTGGAGAAACGTCAGGAAGAAAAAGCTTCCAGAACATGGCCAAACTGCCTGAAAAACTCACCACAGCTATCAATTAACACATCGTTCAAATATTTTCTTATATGGTGCCTGGTGCACAATGCCCATGTTGAACTGGTGACAACAAGGACGGCAGGAAAATCTCTCTTGTGGAAGGGGTGGCATCCATGGGATGGGATGAGGACCTCTTTAAATACTGAAGATCACCACAACACCAATGGTAATCTTCCATAAATAACAACTTCCTCTTCCTGTCCCATGGGTCCCAGAGCTTCCACATAACGAAAGAGATTGCTGGGGAGCCATATATATAGGAAGTGTTTAATTTCTCAAAGCTCTCCATACTGGGGTCATCATTACTCAAGTGTACAGGAGTTTAGCCACTACTAACTTCTGAAGAAAGAGAGGGGGGTTAACAAAAGAAATATAGCTATAATATAGAGATGGGCACGACTCAAAAAAATAATTTTTCGTTTTTCGTTAAGGGGTCCATTTTGGTTCATTTTCGTTTTTTGAGGGTTTTTTTGCGCATTTTTTGTTTTCGTTTTCATTACGAAACAAAAAAACAAAACGAAAATGAAAAATTTTCATTTTCGTTAGCATTCTTTTCATTGTGATGTGTCTGTCATAATGAAAACGAAAAACACGGCAAAAATTTTCATTTCATTTTCATTTTCGTTTTGTTTTCTGGAAAATTTTCATTTTCGTTTTCATTGCGTAACGAAAACGAAAACAAAAATTTTGCTGAGTCGTGCCCATCTCTACTATAATATATAATTAGCTCTTTGGGATTGATCCTACAACTTTAGGTGATGACTTTATCCAGTTGAATAGAAGGACCATGTCACTTGGAAGGAAGGAAGGAAGGAAGGAAGGAAGGAAGGAAGGAAGGAAGGAAGGAAGGTAGGTTTTTCCAGGGTGATGTTCTCATGAAATGATCACCTTGCAGTGTTTTTCCTTTGGTCCTTTAAGGTAGAAGTTATTCAGAGACTGAAGCACTGCATTATTTAGCAAGGGAAGAATCTGGTTCTTCTTCTTTAGAACTTCCAAAATAGAGATACAGCGATTCCCCTTTAAACACAAATTGATAAGGATAATTATCTTAATAACTTTAGGGAGCAGCTGTGGAATTTTCTACCATGCCTGACAGTACTTCACGTTTTTCATTTACTGAGAAAACTTCCCTGTGCGCAACATCCCCTTGATACATGTTAGGCAAGATGGTTTCCCCTACTTTGAGAAAGTAATGTTCACCTGCAGACCAATTATTTTGCCAATCATTCATGAATCTGAAATAGAATGATGAATTAAACTATGAACATGTTTCCTAGTCGACTCTTGAACCAACAGATGCATCTTTCAGTGGATCTACTCTAGTTCAGGCTAACAACTAGGTTTAACCATTCGTGAAGTGGCTTCCAATCTGTCCAATGCAGCATGACAGGGACCATCCAGTCCACCCAGGGGGGCCACAGAATCCGCAAAAGGACTACTCAGCTTGGGGTTCCCCTTACCTTCTCCGCTCCCCCCTCCCCAGTATCATATGCGGGAACCACAGCCAGTAGCTAATAGGTCAAGAGAACCATGAGTCGAAAAAATTTGCGAACCATTGTCTCAATGTGCCTAGCAGCAGTGAAATAGATTAACAGAGTTCAATCAATCATCTCACCAACAGAAACTGGTGACTCTGGTTTCACAGGGATGGGGAGTCTGCTCAGAGTTTTACTCCAGACTGAAAAGGAACTCTTCAGTTAGGACAATGCCTTGGTGATCTCCTCTAGAGTTTGGATCAAAATCCTACAGGAGATTTACCCCTACCCCCTATAAAATATGAGTCAGAGGCTTCCATTGCATCTCCCACTGTCCTTTCACCAAGTCTGTTATGGACAGGACAGGACTTTTTAGGCAGTAGGGATATATCTGTGGTCTTTTCAAACCTGCTAGCTGCAAGATGGGCTACGTGGTGGATGCTTAGTGCACCCCTGCTGTCCCCCTTAGAACAATGCTTTTGACCATTATGTTGACCTAAGGGAATCCATGTCCTGTGGGTGTCCAGTAGTTCCATTCATGGAGGGCATACTTGTCATCATTTATTAATGTCTTGGTCACAACATACTCATGCATTCCAACACTTTGTCTTGGAGTTGCTAGTTTCAATTTTGGCTCATAATACATACTAGAGATGGGCACGGAACGAATTTTTTTTCGTTTCCATTATTCGTTACCGTTACCTTTATGCAATGAAACGACAAACGAAAATTGTGATGAAAATGAAATGAAACGAACAGAACCACGAAGGTTTTGTTCATACATTTCGTTTCCGTTACTGGAGGCATGCAATGAAATTGAGCTCTTTTAAATGTTTAAAAAATGCCCTGGATATCCATAAAACCGCAGCGATAATTATTTATACTGTCTGATAATACCTACAGGGGGGTTGGGGGCCTTAAAACATGCATTTATGTCTTTTCTCAGATCGCTGTATTTTTTTCCTTTAAGGGGAGTTAGGGGACATTGACCCAAAATGGCTCCCAGAGGCCTAATATTGATTTCTTGGGTATTAAAACGCCCTAGATATCCATAAAAATGCAGTGATAATGTGATAATTATTTGAAATTATTACCTACCAGGGGGTTGGGGTCCTTAAAACGTTTGTTTTTGTCTTCTCCCATTGCGATGTATTTTTCTTTTCCCTTTAAGGATGACAGAATGGATGTCGCCACTCCAGCCACAACATGGAGGCAAGCCATGTGATGGGATCATGTAAATTTTTGGACAACGTCAACCAATAGCATGCCCAGGTTGCAGACTGGGCAGGTCTGGCAGCCACAGAGGGCATAAAAAGCTCTGGCAGCCCCCGGAAATGCTTTAAATGGTGCAAAAAGCGGGTAGAAATGACAAACAAAAAACAGAAATGAAAATTTTTCAAAAAATTCGTGAAAAACAGAAACGAACCGAAACAGACCTCTCAACGACAAACAACAAATGAAACACCATTTTTTTATTCGTGCCCATCTCTAATACATACATTTTATTTCTTTTGTTGCATAGTTTTGAAAGTATCTATGTATAATAGAGCATTCAGTCTGCATGGTTATATGTACCCTTCCGTATAGTTTTAACATCTCATTGTAACTCTTTCCAGTGAATTTAGAGACATTTTTATAAGACAGATGGTGTAGAAAATGGCAGTAACAGTATAATAAATTAATGCAACTTGCTATACAATATGTATATAAATATTTTGTAGCACATTCTGGATTTATGTATACACCAACTAGATGCTTAAATATTTTTTGCCTGATAGTTTTCATTCTCCTGGTTTTTTTCTTGTAACACTTTATAAAGATTTAATCCTTTTTCTCCTTTATAAAGTCATGACACTTTCCAAGTTTTGTAGGATTTATATTTTAAAATAAGAACTAGGACTTCTTTTGTAGTAAAAAAAACCTGCATGAACTGCCATCTGCCATATGAACAATATGGCTTCTTGTTCAGTATTTTATATTCATGCCTTAAGTGCTGAGATTTTAATGTCTTTTTCTATTCAGTTTTAAATTATAGATCGTTGTCATAATCCAATGGAGGAGGAACCTGACCACAAATGGCACATTGTACCGGCTGTCAAAAGTTTATGAAATATCTGAAGAGCTCATTGAGTTGATGGCTCACAGTAGAAGGACTCACAACTAGCTTTCCTCAAACTGACAAAGCTGTTTGAATGAGCAGCAAAATATTTCAGTCTCTAAAGAAAAGAAGTCTAGTTGCCATGGCTCAACTTCCAGATAACCTCACCTGGATGACTGAGAATCTTCACAGTCTTCTTCAGTAAAGCAACACTTTCTCTGGCAGATTGAAATGATATAAAATAAATCTACCTAGCAAACTGCAAGGCTAAATGGACATGGACATGGAGTCACGAAGAGTCGGTCACGACTGTAACGACACAACACACACACACAAACGCTTGATAGTGCAACAGTTGATGACATTTAAAGCATCATGGACCTCTATCACGTGACCCTTAAAAACAGCATCCAAAATCTTGTCCCCATCAGGAGCCGGTTCAAAAAAATAAAAGCCTCGACCATGCCCCCTGAAATGTGACCCAGCGTATTTTCCTGTTCCCAGCTCGGTGTGTGTGTGTGTGTGTGTGTTGGTTAGTACTTCTTTGAACCACATCTTATGGGGAACTTGATACGAAGCAAATGAAATTGGGGACAAGAAAAACACCTTAATCTTTCTGTTTCCCTTTTTGAGATATCAGATGGGGTGGGTTGGGAACGGGGGATCGCCCCATGGCCTGCTACGGCTCAACAGGCCCCTGCCGTCTCTCCGGCTCCATTCCCCCCCTTCCAGCGAGCAGCACAACCTGACTGCTCACACGAGGCTTGCCCCACTCCTGGTGGATGTGGAGGGCGTGGCACTGCCCAGCAGCCAGCTGCAGGTGGGGGTGGGATGGGGGAATCACACCGCAAGACACTTTTGCCTCACTGGCTATAATGCCCCCCACAGTCGGGTGTAATTTCTACAGATGTATCTGGGAAAATGTCACTGCAGTTATGGGTGTTTCTTTTATCCATACTTATAGCCATCCCACGAGTTACATCAAAGTTTTAAGTGGGTTTCAAGGATTTTTCTTTGGCCTTTGTATTTTTTGCAATTTTCTTTTTATATTACTTTTCCTCATCATTAAAACTGTTTTCTCTTAGCTTGTCCTCCAATCAATCATTATGAAGAGAGAGAAAAATACTTGTTAGAATAATGGCAGCCAAAATGTATATTGTTTGCACGAAGCAAAGACTATTTCCTTTCATCTCCAGTGGAAGAACTCAATAGAAGCACGTATCTGTGTAGAAAATACTAATTCCAATCAGACCATGATACTGCCTTTTTATGGAAGCTATTTTTCCTGCCTTTAAAAAGGGGAGGAGAAATCTTTTCATTGAGCAATACAATTCCGCATTGCCTATAGGGCAAGTTTGAAGGTTTTACTTTGAAAATTAAGTCTATGGGCTGCCACATTTTCTCAATGCCTGTTTATAAACATTGCAGCCATTTTGAAGCTGGTGTCTGCAGGCAAATTCTGATGACAGTTTCAACTCACCTGGACCTTCAGTCAAATAAGCACAGAGACCGCACTCATTACATTGGCTTATAAAGCTAGGAGTAAAAGTTTGTAAGAATCACATATAGTCACATATTTTCCTCAGTTTCCCCTCCATATTGATATGGGCTTCCCTTTGTCTGATAAATGCCCTTCTAGAACAAGATTTCTGTGAAAAGATGCCAAGGTCACACAAGGGTGTAACTTCAGTCACTCCCTTTTCTGACCATTGCCTTTCTGTCTAATTGCAGAGGAAAGAAAATGGGGTCCTAGGATGTATTTCATTCAGACCGGCATTTTGGTATTTTTATTTATTTATTTATTTATTTATTTATTTATTTATTTATTTATTTATTTATTTACTGTATTTATTTTTGTCTTTTGTTTTCTCCCCTTCTGGCTTCCTCTCCGACCTCTTCCTGGTGTTCAGTTCCAGGTAGCTGACTCAAGGTTCACTCAGCCTTCCATCTTTCTGAGGACGGTAAAATGAGTACCCAGCTTGCTGGGAAGTGGGGAATGTGTATCATGCATAATTACTTGTAAACCACCCAGAGAGTACTTTAAACACTATGGGGTGGTATATAAGCAGCATGCTTTAAATATATTTCCTGGGAGCTACAAGGGAGAGGACAGAGGAAGTTAAGTGGCCATATATATCACACTTTTCCAGCTCTGCTTCTCCTCTACCTCCTCTACACTTGCTGGGAGGGAATCACCAATAAAGAGGCATTTGTTTAGGGACAAATATGTAAACTGCAGTGCTCAGAGATTTTCTTTTCAAAAGTAATTCATTACAATTCTAATACCAAGGTCCAGCAAGTCGCTTTTTTTCTTTTGTATTTTTAAAAAGTAACTGGTGTAACTCTAGTTCAATGGTTCTCAACCTGTGGGTCCCCAGATGTTCCTGGAATGCAACTCGTCTTCATCCCTACCTGAGCTGGCCAGGATTTCTGGGAATTGCAGTCCAGGAACATCTGGGGACCCATAGGTTGAGAACCACTGCTCTAGTTGCTAAAACCAATTATTGAACACAACCAAGCAACAGAGAGGCTGGCACCTAAAGCATGTGGCGTTCCTCTACCTCCACAAGTTGTTCTCCTCATTTGACTATGACTAAGATATTCTAGTTTCAAAGCAAAAAATATTGGAGTTAGCCCATATAAATTGCAAAGATAAATGCAACATTGAACTCTCCCAAAAAATGTAACTCACCCCAGAGTGTCCACCCATCCAAATCTGTAGTTTTATCTTTGCCACTGGAACTTCTACTTCAAAAAAACAATGATACATTTGCATTGGTTCAGGCAGTGTGATTGCTTGAACCGATACAGAAACATGTGCTGGCTTGGGGGCATCAGGGATACAGCCTGCACAGAAATGATCTCACCTTGGTTTCTGGAATCACATGAGAGTCCTTGTGCACACAGAAAAGACAACGGACTACTTTTCAAACACTGTAACCAATAAAAGGAACAAAATGGATATGGTGTGTGTGGGGGTGTCTTGCCCTCATCCTTCTACTGGGCATGGATCAGTGTGTGGTCCAAGGGCAGGTCTTCCAGTTTGATGGAACAGCTTATGTGACAGCAGGCTGGCTTCTTGGTCACAGTTCTGGTTATAGTGGCAACGTGGCACAAGTTGCCTAAAGGCTACGCAATGGAATTTGAATGCATGCAAACCTCCCTTCTCGGCAGCCCCCAAAAGACAACAACCTTCCAGCCAGCAATTAAACAGCAGCAGAAACTGGTAGGTTCATAGTCTCCATCCTTGTCTGACGGGACATCCCAGAGAGCAATAGAGGCAACAGCTTTGGAGTTCCATTTCCCAGCTCTCTAAGGCTCGGTCCCACATCCCTTTAAAAACAGTTTAAATTACTAAATAAATCATGCCCAAAAATGCTGTCCTCATGGCCTCCAGACTTTTTGAAAAAAAAAGAAAAAAGAAAACCCGGTAATGCTCCCTTAAGCGAGGTTTCTGTGAATCACCTACCAGGCTGGGGAATTTTTGACTCGCTTTCAAAATCCAGCTTTTAAGGAGGCAGATGCCGTGCGACCACGCTGATGATCTGGGTTTCTTTTTCTTTCTTTTTACATAGCACCCACCGGCTGTTCCTGGGGCCGATCGGTGCTGGTTTTTTTTTAATTTGCCTGCATATCGGAGTAACAGGAAGTTCAATCCCATCTGACAAGCATTAAATTCCCCCAGAGAAGTGGTTCATTTTTTTTCAAATGCTAGCACCACCTGCTGGCCAAGGGGGCTGAACTGCACTTTAAAATTGAAAAAACAGATTTTGAGGTGAGAACTCTTCTCCCACATTTAAATCACATGATGGGACGAAGAGGAAAAGCCGGACCTTCAGAACATCAGGATTGAAACCCAGGTGTGACCACAACCTAAAGGGGCCACTTCTGGGGTGGTTTCTTAGAACGACTGTCATGGTTTGTGCTTGGCAACGCCCATGATAAGAAAGAGAAGGGTAAGTGAGTGAGCAGGAGGTGGAGGCAAAGATCCAGCCTGGGAAATAAAGCAATTCCTTTAACATCCCAGCTTGTTTCCAACTCTGTTGCACAAAGGAACTTAGACACATGCACAGGCGTACACACACATAGACACACACACACACACACACACAGGGGGGAGGGAAAAACAGGCAGGCAGGTAGTGACAGAGAGAGACAGAATGAGAGGATGAAATTGACATTCTTCCTTGTTTTCAGCTTATTATGCAGCTCTTCGGTAGCTACACCTCTCACAGGACTATAGAAGAGCTATGTTAAGTAACAAGCTGCAAACAAGACTGTGTAGCTGCACCTCCATTACTGGGTGGGGGGAAACTAGTTATGAGTATCAGTCAGAAAATTAAGCATGCTAACTTAGTGCAAGATAGGTGGTGAAAATCATGCAGTAGACCAAGCAGACATTTACTATCTTTTCAGGGAGCATCATTGCCAAAATCATTATAAATGCATTACCCAGTTAGACTCTTGTTCTGATATCTGCTTCTCTCTCAATCAATCTCTTGTCTATCTTTTGATTCCATGTAAAACTAGGCCAAAGAGCAGACTTGGCTCACGTCTGATGTAAAACAAAACTTTGAGATACATTTGGATTGTCTTGCTTAATTGTGTGGAGATGTTGAGCTTTTGGATCCCTGGCTCTCTCTTTGTGCAAGGTATGTGCATAGGAACACTTGCAGATAAACACACTTCCCTTATGGTTTTACAAATGTGCTCATGGCATAGAGTGAAACCTCTTCAAACAGACACACACAGAGAGAGGGGGGATGCATGAAGGAATTGTAAGAGGAAAATTAATTACAAAAATAATTGGGTGCCTTGTTCTACACTGTTTCAGAAAAGCGCATCAGCAGCTCTCTAGAAGCTCACTTAGGCCTTCATTTGCTTCTCCCTTGGAATCCCCAACTTTTTCAAAACCTGTGGCAACTGAGGAGACCGAATTTCCTGACACAATGCAGTGTGACATTCATACTATTAGCAGCAGAAACCTCAGGCACAGAGAAGATTAATTACGTACACAGATTCAAGAACTGAACACCTCCTAGAATGTATTTCTTTTTTCACAGCAGGTAAAAGTTGCTTTGAAAGAGGACTCCCTCTCCTTGCTTCATACTCGAAGAAAACTGGTATTTAGGACCCATGGTCCTTAGGAGTCCCAGGCTGTGCTGTCATTCAACTGAGTGTTGGAGCAATGGGAATTTTCCCATTATTATTTTTTTCCCACAATCATACAGAGTTGTGAAGCTTAACAGGGATGATGGATTTGATTTGACATCCCATATGCAGATGCATCAGGAGGACCACTTAAAAACATTTTTTCTCTTGAAATAATATCTTGACTTCATTGAAAAGGCCTTCAATGAGATGACATGGGCTATTAGGCCACTGCTTGGTCCACCGAAAGGGCAGGCTGGCTTATTCTTCAAGATAGTGATCAGGCAACATCCTTGCTAAAGCAAAGCAGTCTACCCTCCAAAGTGGATGTACCTGCACTTTTCTGGCTTCTACTTTTTGGGTGCAGGTAAGATTGTTTCCTTCTGGTTCATTTCCAGCACATTTAATTGCTGGAAAGGAACCAAAGTGACCCTTCCTCTTTTAATTTGCCAATATCATGAACAGAGCCACTTCACAATAAATACTGGCTAATTAAACATTTCCTTGCCTTGCAGTGGGGTGGGGTGGCGTAGGGGCTGAGGAATTTTATTTTTAAGGTACTAGAGAAGCAATTTTGTACTATGTCACTTCAAAAGCAATGTTAGGTATGTGTATTGCAAGTTAAAATATGTGTGTTAAGTTAGTACAGGGCTGTCCAACTTTGAACAGGCCGAGGTCTACTTTTTCTGGCCCAAAATGCCTGAGGGCAACTACACTAAGACCTCTACTTATGAATTTTATCCATTCCAAGCACATGCTCATAAGTAAAAATATTTGTAAGTAGAGCAGTCGTTTCCCATAGGAATGCATTGAAATCCATTCCCTCCAGAACGGATTGATTGATTTTCAATGCATTCCTATGGGAAGGCTGACCATGCACATGTTTCCCTTGCACCCGCGCAATCATCTGGCAACAGGGGACCACACCATCGCCCTTGAACTGCCCTGCTCAGCTGAGACAGTGGGCTGGCAGACCCAGAACTTTTCTGGGGCAGTGGTAGTCCTTGGGATGGGGGAGGGATGGGTGGAGAACTTATCCCCTCAATTTTTTTATTGGTGGACAGTGGGCTACTTTTGAACCCTTCATGGGCTACCAGTAGTCCGTGGTCTACCTGTTGTGCAGGCCTGAGTTAGTAGGCCTAACATATGTTTTGCAATGTTGGCCAATTAACAGCAGACAGTTGCCTATTAAATAAGGTCATTTGCAGTCCATATGCCCTTTGGACATGAGATTTCAGACCAAATAGAATACTGGACCTTCTACAAACCCTCTTTAGGCTGCTCCAGTTATTGCAAGTAGATAAGTCCTAAGTAAGTTGCTCATAAAGCATGTTAGTGCTAGGACTGCTAATTTGAAAGTACAAGGCTTAATGCAGACCAGGGCTCACTAGAACTTTCCTTTAGCATGTATCCTTCAGGGTTTTCTCTTCAGAAGTTGCTTTTCAAGGCCAATACTCAGCCTTCAGGTGTGTCAAGAGCCTTGAACAAGGAGAGGTTCCATTAAGACTGAATAATCAAAATCAGTTGCAATATGCTGAGGGATGTCTCCCTAGCAGATCAGATTCACAGAACCTCAAAGAAGAGGAAGAAGAAGAGACAGCCTGGTCAAAACAATCCACACTGCCTCCCAATAGCTATACCCTTTGCCACACCTTCTAAAAGCAAAGTGTTTTGCTTATATACTGCCCCATACCACTTCAAGTAGTCTCTAGGTGGTTTACAGTTTTTAATTACAGTATGCAGGCTACACATTGCCCCCCCCCCACAAGCTGGGTACTCGTTTTACCGACCTCGGAAGCCTGAGTCAACCATGAGCTTGCTACCTGGGATTGAACCCCAGGTCGTGAGCACAGTTTTAGCTGCAGTAGAGGCATTCAACCGCTGCACCATGGAACATATGTCTAAGAATGTGCATGTATAAGGGATGGTAAACAATTACCTTGGAATTACCAGCTGTGACAGAACTAGGTTTTCCTCACCTCCTGAGACTTGAACCACCAAATCTTGAGGACAGAATCTGCATGGATCTCTTGCAACATTTCTGAAAAGTGATGCATACACAACCCAATGGGCATGTTTTAAAATAAATGGTTAAAACAACACAAGGGAAATACAAACATTTTAGTTAATATGGCAAATAGTACGAATTAGATAAAATGTGCAAATCAATGCCCACAGTAGAAAAAATGCACAGTGCACATCAGTTGCCATATAGGGTGGGTGCTGGGTGTAGAATCTTGATGTCTCACAAACCAGCACAAAACAAGGAAGAAAATGTGGAACGGACTGAAAGAAATTCAGTAAAATAAATGCAAATTTCCACCCAAGCAGACAAAAATTTTGTTTCGTTCATTTTTTTCTTTTGATATTTTTTTTAATTGAAAGGTTCCAAAAATCTCCAAGTTCCTCATGAAGTACCAGAACAAACTCCAATTTATTATTAATTTAGGAGAATCTTGGAGAAATTAAAACAGATCTTCCCATTAAAGCCTGGTGCTGCATTCCCATGTAATCAACATGGCTTTAGGATGTTCCATCTTCTCCTTACCCTTCCCAGCTACAGTGCTCAAGGGAGACACAATGGAATCCCACAGCTATGGTTACTGAATTTAACTAGTACAGATGGCTGAGAAATATATCTATTTTTTTTATTATAAGAACTTTCCAAAACTAAAGGTTCCCCCCCACACACACACACACATGTCTTTGTAAAAATGTAGCGATGGTGTAGATATTTTGAGACCACAAATCTGAAAATTTGGAGAAGGATAAGGGCAGGGGCTTGGAAACCATGATCTGGAGGGAAAAATCTAAATATTATAGCCCCCTCCCTCCACCGGCCTCTTACTCAGCATGTAAATCATAGAAAGCACAACAGGAAGAACATGTATGAGGAATAGAGATGGGCACGAAACAGAAAAATGGCATTTCAGTTTTTCGTTTGTCATTGAGAGGTCTGTTTCAGTTCGTTTCCGTTTGTCGCAAATTTTTTGAAAAAATTCGTTACAGTTTTTCATTTTTTCGTTTGTCGTTTCTACCCGGTTTTTGCGTGATTTTTAAAGCACTTCCGTGTGCAGGCATCCCCCAACACCCCAGACCAGAGGGAAAACACTATCCACAAATGGATGCTGGCAGAGACACGGTATAGACTAGGTATGCAGGGAGGCTGCAAAGGCAGTGGCGGGCATTGCCCAGGGTGCAAGGCAGCCACAGAGTGACTGTACTGTGGGGCAAGGGAGGGTACTCACTGAGAGGTACGCAGCACGCACGCACACAGGGAGGCTGCAGGACTGAAGCTAGAGTCGCAGAGACAGCAATCCCACCCTAACTTCCACCAGAGACTGCAAGGAGGACGGGGGCTGCCAGACCTTTTTATGCCCTCTGCGGCTGCCAGACCTGCCCGCCCAGTCTGCAACCTGGGCATGCTATTGGTTGAACATGATCCCATCACATGGCTTGCCTCCATTTTGTGGCTGGTGGCGACATCTATTTTAAAGGGAAAAGAAAAATACATCGCAATGGGAGAAGACAAAAACAAATGTTTTAAGGACCCCCCCCCGGTAGGTATTATCAGACAATATAAATAATTATTGCTGCATTTTTACGGATGTCCAGGGCGTTTTTTAACATTTAAAACAGCTCATTTCATTGTGCGTCGCTATTAACGGAAACAAAACGTAACGACCACAATTTTCGTGGTTCTGTTCGTTTTGTTTCATTTTCATCAGAATTTTCGTTTGTCGTTTCGTTACGTAACGGAAACAACAAACGGTAACAGAAATGAAAAAATGTTCGTTCCGTGCCCATCTCTAATGAGGAAGGTGAAGCGTCAGAGCCAGAAGGAATTAGGATCCAGCCTTTTCTTACCTAAATCAAGCCCCAGTTCCACACCCTCCTAGGTCCTTCAGACATATATAAGTCAATTTTAACTTCCCTTGTCCCGGCAGAGAGAATTAACAAAAAGCAGGGAACCTTGGCCCAGTCCTACAACACATTCTTGCAGCATTGCTCCCACAAAGCATAGGAATGCTAAGAACAGAAGAATGTAGTTCACTTTGTTTAATCGAGATTTCTTTCACCGAGCAACATCTTATCAGGTCCCACATTAAATAATTCAATATGGAACTGCTTCTATAAGATTTTTCCCCTTCTGTGTCTTTTAGATAAATATCCTTGGGCCCTGTGTTAAATAACATTTAGTGTAATCCAACATTCCAGGAAAGATCGGGTCTCAAACTTATCTCAGTGGTTGAGGTCTCTGGTTGCAAAACCAGAGTTTGGGAGATCAATTCCTCACTGGGCCTCTTTGATAGGGTCTGGACTTGATGATCCTTAGGGTCTCTTCCAGCACTGCAGCGATAAGATGATGACGATGGTGGTGGTGGTGGTGGTGATGATGATGATAAAGATGACAACAACGACAACAACAGCTACCTTCTGGTTAGCTAGGTAAAGGTAAAGGCTCCCCCCGTAACATGGGGGTTCGTCATGTCCAACTCTAGGGGCAGTGCTCATCTCTGTTTCCAAGCCAAAGAGTCAGTGCTGCGCAAGTCTGTGGCCATGTGGACAGCATAGCTGAACACATTTCTGCACATGGAACACAACCTTCCTGCTTTTTACGGCAGTACCTATTAATCTACTTGCATTTAGATGCTTCCGAGCAGCTAGGTTGGCAGTCGCTGGGGTTATCAGCAGGAGCTCACTCCGCTGCATGGCACCTGGGATTCGAACCTGTCTGATTGTAGCTAGGTTTCCAATAAAAGCTTACAACAAAACTGTTTGGATATCATGTTACTGGCCCAGGGGAGGAAAATTTATGGACACTCTCAGCCCCACCCCAGTATTTGGGACACACACATTGTTATCATTAGTGATTTCACAAGGCTCATGACACAGCGGTTAAATTCCTGTACAGCAGCTAAAACTGTGCTCACCACCTGGGGTTCAGTCCCATGGTTGACTCAGCCTTCCATCCTTCCGAGGTCGATGAAATGAGTATCCATCTTGCTGGGGGGGGCAATGTGTAGCCTGCATAGTTAAATTGTAAACCACCCAGAGAATGCTTAAAGCACTATGGGGCAGAACACTATTTATTCAAAAAGATAGTGAAGGGATATAAAAAGATCATTGCTTGTATGGGCCTGCAGCTCATTTGTAATGAGTGCCATCCACGTTCTGCACTGTGTCATATTGATACTTCAGCAGTATATACCAAGGGAAATTACATTTTCCACTACCTGTATAGAGGACTTAATATTATCAGAGGAGGCCCTGCTCATGGCCCCATTATTTATTTATTTATTTATTTATTTATTTATTTATTTATATAACTTGTATGCCACCCACTACCCAAAGGTCTCTGGGTGGCTCACAATCAAAATAGACAATTAAAACAATAAGATTACAGTAAAATTAGGACAATAAAACATGTAAATACAATAAACACAATACATTAAAAACACAACACTAAAATTGCCCTCAGGACCCACAATCATTAGTTAAAAACTTTTGGAACAGGAAGGTTTTTACCTGGCGCCAAAATGTTATCAAGATTGGCGCCAGGTGGGTCTCACTTGGGAGGGCTTTCCATGGTCTGGGGGCAGTTGCTGAAAAAACCCTATACCTGCAAGTCATCCCTTTCAACTCCTTGAGCGATGGCTCGTTCAGGAGGGCCCCCTGGCTCAATCTTAATTGCCGGGTAGGTTCGTATGGAAGGAGGTGGTCCTTCAGGTATCTAGGTCCTAAGCCGTAGATGATGGGGACACAAGAGAGGGCCTTTTCTGTGGCAGCCCCTAGGTTATGGAATTCTCTCCCTCCCTCCTTCATCCTTCTCCTGACAGTTGAAGACCTACCTCTTCAGGCGGGCTTTTAATAATGGCAACCGAGACCCTGAATGCTGTTTTTTTAACTCAATATGTTACCTGTTTTTAATTATTCTGTTGTATTTAATAATTCCACATTAGAACTAAATAAACTAAGTCTGAATAAAAGATTGCTTATTGTACCTTGATAGGGTTAAGGAAATGTTGACGGCTGTGACAGGTCAAATGTTTACTGAGTAACTCTTGCATCAGTAAACATTGCATCTGAAGTTATTTTTCATGCTAAACCAATAAACACTTATTTTCATTGATCCTGACCTGTCTGGGAAGAACTTTGTATAACCTTAGAGGTGGTGGCAGAAGGGAGTCTATTTGTTGCTGGTGGCAGCCGAAGATTTTATTTCAGTTTTCAACACCTCCAGCTAGTGGATGTGAATCACCACACTTGTTAGACCCCATAGTCTTGTGTGTTGAAATCATTGTGGCTTGTAAGAGGGGTGATTGCCACAGCTTCTTTCTTTTGTGGAACTTGGGCAATAAGGCTGGGCTCTTTGGGCAATAAGAAGGCTGAGCTCTGACATCAACCCTGCTTCTTGTCAGGTTTGGTCCCAATCCTTTGCTGATTTGAGCCTTATGGTAAGACAAAAAAGCTTGGTCTGGCCTTTTGGCTTGCCCTCCAACCTCAACTGCTGTTCCATCATGACTCCTAGTGTGCCCATTTTCTCTGTCAGCTGCAATGGGTGGCTGTCAATCAGCTCTCTGTGTGAGAGCTATGTGGGGATCAGAGTAAAGATCTGTGTTGCCCAGGTGTCTCTTCCATTAGGCCCCGGTCTCACTACCGTTATTTGTGTATCTTAATTTGATGCTTACTATTTGTTCGGGCGGTTATGTGACATTTGATGCGCAGTTAGCACCCCGACGACAGGGGAGTATATTACTTCTCTGCCTCCCTCCTGACTTGCTTACTGCGCATCTTTTCCCCCTTGTGGCAATTACCTGCGTTGCAACCAGGTAGCAGTTTTTCTTCTTAAAATCAATTGTAATTGATGGCGGACAGCCAGTAAAAATTGTGCTGGCATGTCGATATGCCACCAGTTCAGTAGTAGAGATGGGCACGACTTAGCGGCATTCCCGTTTCCGTTTCCGTTACTCGTTTCCGTTACTCTACGGAAACGGAAACGGGAATTACTCTGCCAGACTTCGAGCTCGAACCGACGAACAAACAATTTGGTCTGATTTGTCGTGCTCGTTACTTGCATCGCGCGATCGCGCGCGATGCCAAGCGGCACAGAAAAAAAGTTTTTAAAAGTTAAAAAGCCCGGTTCCCGGCCAAAAAGCAGGCGGAAATATGCCTGCCGTTCCTCAGGGCACCTACCAGAGGGGTGGTTTCTGGAGGTCCCCGCCCGGCCTCCCCCCCTCCTCCGTCCTGCTGGGATGCTCTGGTGTGGTGGTGGGACTCGCCCGCCGCAAAAAGCCCAGTCTCGCCGCCGGCCGCCAAAGCGCAACCAAGCGGCACGGGCGGCACAGGAAAAAACTTTTTTAAACTCTCCCCCGGGTCTCCCCCCCACCCATTCCCATCCCGGGCCAAAAAGCAGGCGGAAAATGCCTGTTTGACTAAGGGCACTCACTAGGGCACCTACCGGAGGGGGGGGTTCTGGTCTGGAGGGGGGGTGTCCCGGCTTCCCCCCCCTCCGTCCTGGGCTGCTCTGGTCTGGTGGTGGGACTCGCCGCAGGCTCGCAAAAAGCCCACTCTCGCCGAGACGCCGAAGGCCGCCGCAAACGCAAGCGGCACGGACGGCGCAGGAAAAAACTTTTAAACTCTCCCCGGCCCCCACCCGTTCCCGGGCCAAAAAGCAGGCGGAAAATGCCTGTTTGACTAAGGGCACTCAGGGCACCTACCGGAGGGGGGTTTTCTGGTCTGGAGGGGGGGTCCCGCCTCCCCCCGTCCTGGGCAGCCGGACTCGAGTCGCCTCGTTGCCATGCCATGCAGTGCGGGCGGGGGATCGAAAATGGGGCGGCGAATGCAATATTGTTTTTGAAATCGTGGTCCAAAAACACACAAGCACAACAGAAACACGCGGAAATGTATGAACTGCCAGATTTTTCACAGTAGCAGTGGGTTTTTTCTTGCAACAAAATGTCTCTCCTCTCCTCCTGTGTCCTCCATTGATTTTATTTTATTTTATTTTATTTACACCTGCGCAGTGTGCAATGATGGGCTGGCCCAGTGGCCTGGCCAGCCATGTGGGAGGGGACGACCATGCAAATTTTTGGAGCCATCTCACCAATCGCATGGCCACTTGGCCACTGAGACTTCTGGGATGTGCCAAAAAGCCCCCTAAAACTTGCCCTAGCCCCCTAACCCGCTAACCCTAATCCTTGAATCCTTACCCATACGTCACAGACTGTCTTCTTAGTGGGTCAGAGAGGCACCCAGAGGTGCAACCCACTAGCCCACCATAACCTTACCCGTCATTAGCCTAACCCTAGCCCTAACCCTAATCCACCTTAGCCCATAGCCAGATCGACTTGCATTGCACTACACACGCAAGTACGATTCCCTTCTTTGTGGGACATGGCAGGTGCGACCCGCTCGTGGGACAAGGTGCTTGAGCAGGTGCAGTGGCACTGCCTGGCCTGCAAATGGCGACACGCTCGTACCAGGGTATCAGGTACTTGAGCAGGTCTCACTGCCTGCAAATGGTATGCATATCCATATGGTTATGCATGCCATTTTGCAGCAGCAGCAGGTGAGGAGGGGAGACCCCCATGTTGAGGGGTCTCTTGGAGCCTGCTGCTGCTGTCCCTTCCTTTATAGCGGGCCGGCGGAGGCACCCACCCCACAGAGGTGCCTCCAGGAGCCCGCTACCCCCCCAAAAAAACCAGTATAACGATAACGAAAAAACGAAAAAACGAACCGACTAATTTTTTCGATTTTTCGCGAAAAACGGAAACGAAACGAATCGGACCCTAGCCGAAGCCGAAACCGAAACCGAAGTTTTTTTTCTGAGTCGTGCCCATCTCTATTCAGTAGCATAAACGATTACCAAGGCAGAACTACAGGAAGTGGTAGAAAAAGGGGTACGAATCTAATTGGTGCAAATTTTCTGGGGTCGCACATCATTTGATGTGTTAAAAAATGTGCATCAACAACAGAAGTATTTTAACATGACCCCTAGTGGTGGTACAAAATGCTGCGTTTAAAGTGCGCTTCCAGGGGCATGGTTGGCTGGGGTACCAAAATACTGCTGACAATCTTTTGCTGTGCAGTCTTTCGCAGCAAAAAGAGCAACAAAATCGTCATGAGACCAGAGCCTTAGTGGGCCAAACAGGTGCCTCTGAGAAAGCAGATATGGGGTCAACAAAACCTGTTGTTTGTGTGCCTCTACAGCTGTTATATATAGCCAGTAGCTACCCTTTGGGGCAGTTGATATCTGTGTAGAACTCTGCTTAACTGTTTTGTGCTAAGTCCATTATTAAAAGCTTCATGGGCTTAAGACCAGGATGAAGGTTGTGTAAAAACCTTCCTGTTCCAGAAGGTTTTTAATAGATACAATATAGACTGTGGGTCCGCTGATGACAATTTTAGGATAATGATTTTAGTGTAAGGTTTTATTATTGCTTGATTTATTGATATTTTACTTCTAACTATTTTAAATTGTTTTATTCTTTGGATTGTAAGCTGCCCAGAGACCTTTGGGTAGTGGGCGGCATATAAGTTAAATAAATAAATAAATAAATAAATAAATAAATAAATAAATAAATAATCGGATATGACATTGAGTAAGGTCACAAACTCTGCCTGCTTACAACTTACCCTCCGATGCGCCTTTACTTTTGCCTTTGTATTTCAGGCTCAAATCCAGTTGGGAAGGATGAAGCGCCTTGGATCGGGAAAGATAACTACTCTGCTCTGGTGCTGTGTTATCAAATAGAGAATTAAAGCCTTTGTAGATTGCATTGCTAGAGGAATCTAGAGGAACAAGATATCGTTCTGGACATGAGATATAAGACATGTTTGCACTGTTTCCAAGTCAAGGCCTTTGGCACTACAAACTAACATAAAGAATGGGATATAAAGCAGGACTAGGCAACTGGGATACTGTGTCTTAGTCTAGTGTTGGTAGTTTCCCCACATACACCCTGTGATAATCCATAAACTCAAGGCCTGGTTACTGTGCACCTCAGCAATTTTGTCTTCTCATAAGAGCTGAGGTGCGGAAGGAATGCTCTTAATTAGGCCCTCACGGTATACTTCAGCTATGTATTTCTCAGTCTCTCTCTCGAGGTAGGCAGCTGAGATGAATGACGAGGAGATGGCTGTTTCACAGACTCTGTTGCTATACATATTTTGGAGCAAAACATTTGCAGTCCCTGGATCTGTTTGAAAGTGAATCGATGGCTGAAGTCAAGGTTGGTGATCTTGGTCACGTCAAAAATATGGCTCTGCCTCAAAATGAATTGTTGATCAGAGGTCTGAAGGAAATCCATAGCATGATGGATCTGTAGATAGCAGAGAGTAAAATTACTGGCATCAAATCACTATGCCTAGCAGAAAGTTTATACATGTAAGAAATCCGAATGGGCTCACATGCCAAGTAGAAAAGCTAGAGACAAGGAACTTCAGAATAAACTGGACTTTCTTATCTAATCCCAGTGGACGAATATGAGGGAAAAGAATCTCAAATAAAATCAATTGAACAACATGGCTTTATGGCCAAGCAGTGCAATTATTATCCCATAATCATACTAAAATCCTATTTGATTGTTTCTCCTCCAAAATTGCTTGATAAATCATGGGGCATTAGAGAACTGTGAAAATAATTCCAGAGATTTTGCTTTAAATACGGATTGTGATGACCTTATCAAATAGTTATAGCTCTTCAGTCCAAAATTGTGAATAAGACATACAGTATATGTAAAAAAACCTCATACACTTACGATGCCCTCTGAGTTTTCACACTATACCACATGGCCTCCGAATGTCCAGGTCTGTAGGGAGGTATGTAATCATTCATAAAGGAAGCTACGGATTAATTATGGGGGGAAAGTTGACAGGTCTTCTGTCTTTCACATGTAATCCTATTGAACGTTATATTTTAATCAGAATTATAAAGAAAGGTATGAACTTTGTTACAGTCTCCAAAAATACTTTGGCAAATTCTTCCTAGTCAAATTCTCATCTATCTTTGCTAAAGGACCACAGAAACATGCCTGAAGCCTTTGATATTGGGGATTGCTTATTCTTTGTTGATGCCTGAGACCTTTGTTAAATGTTGTTGATTTTACATTTGGCCATCATAACACATTACCACCCATACTTGCTTTGCCCCCGAAGCCTCGGAAATAATAGGCAAGACAAATTGTTATGGGTTAATTGGGCCAAAATTTATTAACAATTCAACTTAATTCAACCAACACAGTTATAACCTATAAAGGGGGGTCTGTTATGTAGTGCAAGCAGGTAATGACTGGGGACTATCCCATACCAACCAATTAGTATTCAGCGAGTTTCACCCCTGTTCAGATGCTTCCCACCTTGTTCAGCATCATGTCAGGTAGGTGAATCTGCTAGCACCTCACAGCCCTCGTGAGAGCCTGATATTAAGATTCTTGCTTTGTTTAACTCCTCAATTCAGGAGTGATGTTTAACTTTATATGAGGGCTGCCTGGCACCTTAATGGTGACTTACTCGGGCCTACCTGAATATCCTTACCTCTTGCACTACCCGCCTAACATTATTGTGACCGATGGAAGGGAAATGAATGCCCGGTCCCACGCAAAAAGAGAATGGGATGGGCAAAAACACGTGGCTACTACCGGCCAATGAAGTAACCACCAAAAATTCCCATCTGCCCCCGTAGCGACAAGTGAAACTCATTCTCCTTTCCCAGGCTGGGTGGGCGGGGGTGACTCACGGTCCAAAGAGATAGGGGTGGATGGGAGCTGCCTTTTGAATGCTCCCGTCCCCGGGCAGAGTACCCGGGTGGCGCCCAATTTGGTGGCAAAAGTCCAGGACTGGAGGACAAATGCGCCCCGCCCCCAGACGAGCGAGGGATCAGAGCTTCCCTTACATTTGGGTGAGAAGTTACTAGATGGGATTTTCCCTTGCTCACTGTCTCTTTGTGAATGTTGAACCCAAGAGGACATCTTATAAATCATCTTGATTGCTGCCATTGCTTAGCATCATTTTTCCTGCTGGCAATGCAGGTACAATATTGTGCAGCATTATGAGCCTTTCCTCTAGTGTTCTGAACTGTGGATAGAGTAACACAATAACCCACATTCATAAATGGGATGGGGTTTTTTAACAGATGAGTTTTAAATGGTCTTAATCACATACTCTTTGGAGGACTGAAACTTCAATTGTAGTAGTCCTGAGGGTGCCCACATATATTCTTTCAAGGAGGAGAGTCCTCCACCTGCACAGTTGCCAGTGAATAATTCTCCTTTTTCTGGAACCCTCCATTTGTAGGGCTGACCTGTCCATGCTTGGTTGAAAGATTTAAAAACACACACAAGGAGGAAAACCGATAAAGAGGAATGGGAATCTTCATCCTTTTAGCCAGCATTTAGCATGCTATTCCCTTTGCTTTCAAAGGAGTGGCCAAGATTTCTTGTTCTGCTTGAGTTGCAACCAGAAGGTGAAAAAACTGTGGCAATTGATCCATGAAATGTTCAGTGCATGCACCAAGTGAACCCTTGTTTAGGTAGGAGTGGAGTTGGATTCAAGTTTCATGAACATTCTAAAAATAATTTCTAATATTGGGCCTGCACATATAAATAAGCTCAATTAGCAGCACCTTTCTGGTGATAACAGCCTCATGGCACAGTAGTTAAACTGCTGCACTGCAGTTATCACTCTGCTCATGACCTGGGGTTCACTCAGCCTTCCATCCTTCCAAGGTCGCTAAAATGGGTAGTGGGGGGGCAATGTGTAGCCTGCATAATTACTTGTAAACCACCCAAAGAGTGATTTAAATGCTATGGGGCAGTAGATAAGCAGACTATTTTTGCTTTTGGGTTCTTGTCCTTCTGTTTGGTGATGTGGGAGGAGTCCTCCTAACTATACCAGACTTGCACCAACTAGGACAGAATGTGGAGGTGTACAGTTCTCTAATTTATCTCCTTAGGCCACTTCTTTCTGATCTAGTTTTTCCTTGGATTTATTTTCTCCCCTGTGGTTTCTGTTCCAGAGATGGTGTGCTTCTCCCCTGTACCCTGGGTGGTTTGTGTCAGATTGGATGGCTGGTGTCCTCTGACATGTCCCCCCCTCCCGAATGTCCTCCTTGGGCTTTCTGATTCTGTGAGTCTTGCCAGCAGGCAGGCTTTGCTGCAACAAATCTCTTCCATCATCCAGAAAGGACCTCCATCGGCGGCTCTTCCTCTCCACTAGAGATAGGCACGAAATGAACAATTTTTCGTTTTCATTTTCATTTTTTCATTTCGTTATGTAACGAAACGACAAACGAATTTTGTCTCTAAAATTAAATGAAACAAACAGAAACACCGGAATTTTGTCGTGTGTTTCATTTCCGTTACTGCAATATGGGTGAATTACTTAAAATCCTAAAAAAATCACAAAAAATGAAATAAATGGTAACAAAATGGTAATGAAACAAATGAAAACGAAAATGAATGTTTTGCAAAAATTCACGAAAAACGGAAACGAACCGAAATGGACCCTACAAACGATAAATGACAAACGAAATGCCATTTTTTTTATTCGTGCCCATCTCTACTCTCCACCTATAATAAGGTCCATAGTATCTCCTGGCCGCAGCCCACTCTCCCAGAGATGGAATACAAGTTCTCCCCTGTTTATCTCAATGGAACACACAGGATGATTTCTAATACAGAAACCAATCAGTTGTTTCAAAGGCAAATGACAAATATGTCCTTTAAACACACACATACATTATGACGCCCAACCAGCTATTGTAGCACTTCCAGCGAAATGTCCTTCAGTGGGCAATTCAAAATCTTTCCTTTCTCACAAGAACTGAGAATGGCGGCTCTGCTCAGGATTTCTACATAGGCTGTGTGGGTGGGGAGTGAGCCTATATAAGGCCTGTGCATGTTCCCTGCCCTCTGCCTTGCACCTGGAGGCTCTCCTCCCTCCCGCCCTATATTGTGGATGGTGAAGCTTGCTGGTCGCTTCGGGGCAAGGTGGGAATTTTTGGCTGTCACTCAAACTGGCTCCGAGTAAGAGTGTGTTTTTGCCCATCCCGTCATCTGCAAGGTGCGGTTGGGTATCTTTATAAACAAAATTTCCCTTATCGGTCACAATTAGCGGTTAGCGCAAGTGGTCTGTTAATTCTAGTATGTCCCTCTGTTAGGGTGAATCGTTAAGGTGCTTGGCAGTCCTCAATGATACATTTAATAAACTAGAATTAGCAATAGGTATAGCTAAATAGGAGACCCTGTCAGGTAAATGAGAGCTGACAATGGTTATGAGATTCTGGAGGCTAAGAAGGCTCTTGTACCTGCTATGCATCTTACCCAAGGCCTCATACATCATACCAGATGAATCTCTTATAAACTGGAGGGGCTGACAAGTTATAACACTTACTGGAGCTACCACTTGCGCTACCCCACAGGCCCTCTTGAGTTTACAGTTTTCAAAGTATAGCTAATTAATGTGGCCATTAGTGTAGCTAACAAATTGTGGCCATTATTAACTCCAAAACTTTGTCTTGTCTCTTTATTTCATTCTGGGTGGGCAATATTCCACACCTCATTTTGCACCACTTTATATAACCTACTACAGAAGGAATTATGTTTTGCTTCCTTTTTAATAATTGCAATGTGCCACAGCTGACATTTCTAAAATGCTAAAAACTTTCCAATTCCTCTTTTTCTCTGAACAGAAAATGCCAATGATTTTGTGAGTGTGTTCTATATAGCCTTTAAGGGAATTATCCTTTGAATTAACTGTTGTGCAGTTGACTTTGTCGGAGAGTTGACTTATGCTATCAGAAAGAATGGGGTCATGGATTTTCAAAAGAATTTTTTTTTGTTCCTCAAAATAATTTAAGATATAGCTCAGTCGTGGTGGCACATCCATCCAAAACCCAAGTTCAACATCTCTGTTCTTGTGGTCCCAATAGACTGATTTACTGATTGTCCTACCATTGATTTAGGACCATCCCGCCTGCAGCTATGATAACCTAACATTTTCCTTCCAGCCTTACACTTCATTTCAGCACATTCCAGGGTGGGCAGTCCCTTCAACCCTAAGGCCTGCATACCAGTCTTCCTGTTGAGGGTCAGGGGTGGGGAGGTGGAGACACCAACTTACACATAGACATGTGCACACAGATGTCTGCATAAGTGAACATGTACACATGCAACCCCGCTATAGATTGCTCTTTCCTCCATGTTCCCAATGGTAAGGTAAGAGTGGTCTGTATGGGAATCAGCAACAGAGGAAAAGTAGCAACATCTCCTGCCTGCCCCTCTTTTCCCCAGCCATTATAATACAGCATGGGTCACTCCTGCCAATTGCAGTCAACACTGCGGAAAGATCAATCTGTTCTCTGTTACTCAGATGATGCCCAAACAGTTGGGTGGAAGTAGGTAAGGGTAGACAGTGAATGCACATGGATCACATGCAACCTACAGGCCCTAAACTGCCGATGTGTGTCGTTCATTTGCAGTGCTCTTCAGTTTTAATCTAATTCTCAGTAGGGATGGGCTATTTGTTTCAGAAGCTACCAGTTCCAAACCAACACGTTGTTGGTTCAGATGCCTCCAAAATGCAATCAGCCAATCCCTTACCTTGCTCTGAGCCTGTGCAGGGATGAGCTCTGATGAGGAAGAAGCCTCCAACATCCTTGTTCCTTCTCCCTGGTGCTGGCCAATCAGACAGGGAGGCAGGATGATGCATTTCCTTGCACAGCTCCTGATTAGCCAGTACCAGGGAAAATTAATGATGACATCGGAGGCATCTTCCTCATTGGAACTCAGCTCCATGAGGACGCAGAGCAAGGTAAGGGATTGGCTGATCGCATTTCGGAGACTCAGCAGCTTGCCCAAGGCCATACACAGGCTGGTTCTTCTCCCAGGAGGCCCAGTGGGGAATCAAACTCCCAACCTCTGGCTCCACAGCCAGATACCTAAACCAGTGAGCACTAAAAAGCCATTGGGATAGGAGAAGTTCACCTTCTAGAGATGTATTTAATTATAAAAATACACACCACAATAATGTTCTGATGATGATGATGAGGAGGAGGAGGAGGAGGAGGAGGATCATCATCATCATCATCATCTGATATTCTGTTGGTGTGAGTTATTTTTCATTAAAACTGATACTCAAGGCAGAACTAGCAAAATGAGGCATTGCAGACTTGACAAGAGAGGCATTTTATAACTGAAGTTTGAAGTTTTTAATTTTATGCTCCATATTTATGAGGAAATGGATAGTAATAAGAGATGGGCACAAATCTGAAAAATGGTGATTCATTTTGATTCACAAGTTGAATGGTTTCAAAAAAGTCATTTAATAGAAGAAATATTTTCAAACTACAGTACATTTGAGCATTTGGGGATTTGGGCATACAACCATGGAAGAATCCTGAACTTGGGAGTAGTCAGCATGCAAGTCAACATGCATTTCTTTGGTAGCTCGTTGTTAGATGACATAAGTCGGAGCAACTCCATTGACTATCCATAGTATTTTGAGGAAGTGGACTTATTCCAGACAGCTCAGATTACAACATAGCAACTAGTCTTTGAAGAAGGTTGCACAACATTATTTTCCTCCTCCTACTCGTTCTTCTCCTCCTCCTCCTCCTCCTTTTCTTCTTCTTCCTCCTCCTCCTCCTTCTTCAAGTGCCATGTCCTTGTAGAACATTGGCGATCAGTAGCCTGAACTAGAAGTTGAGTCATGGCAACTGGACTTCTTTTCTTGAGAGATTGAAACATTTGTCTACTCATCCAAGCAGCTTCATTCAGACTGACAAAGCTGTTTGGATGAGCAGCTAAACATTTCAGTCTTTCAAGAAAAGAAGTCCTGTTGCCATGACTCAACTTCCAGATAAACTCACCTGAATGACTGAGAATCTTCACAGACATAGCCTGAAGTGAGTTTTTTCTCTCGTATATATTTTATTTTTTCTTGTTTTTGATGGATATACATTGACCATTCATTCCACCATCCATGTCAGATTGGTCACTGATGAATCTCAATTAAGGTATTGTAATGATGTGATGCAATGCGCTCAATGTATGGAAGCCCAGTGTGGGACCACCTACTGTATTTTTGAGAAGGAATCTTCTTTGGTGTGCAATGGCCAGGACTGGTTTACATTCATTTTGGTCAGCTTGACATAGCTCTTCAGATCCAGTGTGTGTCTGGGGGGGGGGTTGTTCCCCACAAACAATTACCCTTATCTCCAAGCATTTTCTTTCTCTGTTTTAAAAAAGTTTCAGCCATGAGCTGGGACAAAGTTTTGCTATAGCACTTAGGAGAATAAGAGAGAGGGGGAGAGGGGAGAGAAAAAGAAAGAAAGAGAGAGAGAGAGAGATTGTCAATTGGCACTTCTTAGTTCCTTGTTAAAGAAGCGCCTGCTCCTGGAGCTCAGTGAAAACTAAGCTCCCTGGCCATGCTGACTCCTGCAAATCTGGACAGCTACTGTGACTTCACTCTGGAAAACCCTAATTCCATGAATGGGACTCACATAAGACAACCCATATTCACCTCACCATGTAGTCACATCCTTAGCTAGACTGGAGAAGGTGCTAATTCTAATGCACTGCCATTCCATTAAACGTTGACTGGCTAATGCAAAGATCTTTTATATTTTATTGTTCTTTATGGTAGTCATATTGTAAGTGGCCAGGAAGGAGTTAAAAAGTTCTCCTCCTGAGAGTCTGCAATGTTTCCAAACAACAGCATTGCTCTTATTTTAAATGCAATATGCCTTCACAGTTTTAAACAACCTACAGTATATAGCTTTTCACAACTATGCCTATTTTAATAAATGTTGATTTTGATGTTGCTCTCACTTGATGATCATTCTTCAACAGCCCGTTGGAACAAACAATTCACTTCAGTTAGTGACCTTGTTCATAAGTTGTTGGCGCCCTGAGATCAAAGCTATAACTCTTTAAGTAACAACAATCCTCCCCCATAGCATCATCACCCATATGATGGAATTATTTTTGAGGCAGGATTTTAGCTTCCAAAGGATATGCCATCCAAGCTCCAAAACACATATTATTTCATAACTGAACATGAAGCATATCAACTGAGTAATCATATCATATCTTCAGAGTGTATTCTGTCAGGTAGAAATCATGATTCAGAACAGTTTTCTTATCCATTTCTTATCCCTCTTTGTATGATTTGTTATTGTTCTAGTTGTTTCTTGTTTGGTTTCAAAATGATTTTTCAGAGCATTGGGTAATGCACTGGACAGTAAATACGTGAGGTACAGGTCACAGACCACATTATGTGTTAATCGGAGATTTAATTTGGGTAGCTGTAGGCATGAGGGAATGGAATTAAATGAGAATGTCATTGGTTCAGAAATGCAAATTGGTGTGTGTGTGTCGGGGGGGGGGACCCTGCCTTCATCTAAGGAAACAGAAATGCACCATTCAGTCTGTTGTGTCCTGCCTTATTCAAAAGAACGGTTATTTGGTCTGGATTCTGGAATTCAGACCAACAGCTTTGAGAGGAACATTCCCAGCAGCAATTTTTATCTGCACATAAAACACTGTCTTCCCAATAGTAAGGAATCCGCCTCCCCCTGAAAATTCTGCTTAAGATGAAGGTGCTGTTGAGGTACTTAAAAAGCATCTGTTTTATGCATCCCACAGTCAGTAAGGATGCTTGGCTTGATCTATGAACCCTGGAACATAGCAGGAGGCTATAATACAGGGCAGTGATGGTGAATCCTTTAGTGACCGAGTGCCCAAACTACAATTCAAAACCCACTTATTTTTGGCAAAGTGCAAATATGGCAGTTTAACCCGAATACAGTGGAACCCGGGTTCCAAATGCTTCGGGTGCTACCCTTCAAGAAAGAGAGGATCAAAAAGCGGGCTTTTGAATTTCCAGCACCACACCACACTCTTTGTGGCCGCAGGAAATTCAAAAACCTGCTCTTCAGTCCTCACTTTCCCAAAGAGTAGCACCCCATCTGCCCCTCTGCCATGGGCAGAGAGGTGGGTGGGGTGCTATACTGTCAGGAAAGTCAGGGGTGGCAGCGGCTTGTGGGCTCATGCATAGCCCCAGTTTACTCTCCAGTCACACCGCTCTGGGCATCCCAAAACTGGCATGGCTGGAGAGTAAACTGGGGCTATGAAGGAGTCCACAAACCGCTGCCTCCCCCTTCACCTGGGTCTCTGCATGGAGCACAGTGGCGTGCTCCGAGTGGGGGGGGGGAGTGCTGCATGCCCACAGAAAGGGCTCTGTATGCCACCTTTGGCACCCCTGCCATAGATTCATCAACACTGCTCTAGGGGGTGGCTTAGGAAAGATTTTGATAAGGATGTGCTTGCATTCATAACACCTTCATATTCAAGATAGGAAGAACTTGAAAGTTTGTATACACTTCCGAATAGAGAAAAATGCTCCGTTTTCCCACTTCTTTAATGTGGTAAAGATTAGTAATACAGTGGTACCTTGTATAAAGGAATTAATTCGTTCCAAATGAAATTATGTTAAGCAAATTTTCCTTTATACACATTCCCATAGGAATGCATTGAAAACGAAGTGATCCCAATTTTATGTTGTATGGATTTTCCCCATAGGCGATTATGTTAAGCAAATTTCCCCTATCTCTGGAATTTTTTATGTTGTACAAATTTTATGTTATATAAGCTGTTTGTTATACAAGGGTCCACTGTAATAATTTCCAGCAAGTCAATTTTGACTTATGGTAACATTGTTAGAGTTTTCCAGGCAAATAATACTCAGAATTGATTAACCGCTCCCATTTTCGGAGGGTGCTTTGGGGCTGCACAGCTTGTCCCAGGTTACACAGGCAGATACTTTGCTCAAGTCAAATAGTGGGGAATTAAACTCCCAGCTTCTGGCTTTGTAGCCAGATAGCTCAACCACTGTCCTATGCAGGCCGCTGTATTCAGAAGTGGATGCATCGTAATCTAGCCTAGCCCAGAGACAGGGCAACATGGAATGCCTTTGCTGGTCCTAGCCAATGTACCTTCCCCCCACCCCCCAGATTATGGATGGATGAGACACTTGTTTCTGTTGATGTTTTCATTGGGATTTAGTATAATCAGCATGTTTCTTCAACAGCAACATGACGTGGAAGTACAATGAGATCCTTTCCATCCTGGGAATATTTGTACCTGTTTGATTTAGCTTCTAGAGGTGGAGGACAATTTCATCTGAGTTTGTTTTTTAAGGTTTTACCCATATTCGCACAGAATAAATGTAAGGCTTTTTTAAAAAAAATCATAGGACGAAGTGCTACAAATCCCCTGCCCTCATCAGCAAGATCACAACCTCCTTTGACTTTGACATGTTGATGAGTGAGGCCAGAAGTGGCTTGGTTAGCTGGAAAAATTTACCATGCTCCAAAGAGAGAACCAAATGAAATCATATCCTTTTTCTCCTACATATTACAAGTTGGTCTCATTCAATGAATCTATTAGAATGTATTAGAGGTGTAAGGTAAAGGTAAATGTTCCCCCCACACATGCATGCTAGTCGTGTCCGACTCTGGGTGCAATGCTTATATCCATATACAAGCCAAAAAGCCAGTGTTGTGCAAGTCCATGGCCATGTGTTTTACCTTCCCACTTTTTATGGAGGTACCTATTTATCTACTTGCATTTAAATGCTTTCAAACTGCTAGGTTAGCAGGAGCTGGGGTTAACAGCAGGAGCTCACTCCACTGCATGGCACCCAGGATTCAAACTGCCGAGCTGCCCACTTTGCAGCCAACAGTTTTCGGAGCCTTAGTCCGTTGATCCACCATAGGTTTATATCTGAGCCATGTCCATTTTGCTTTTCTTTCATCCAAAATACAAGATAAACAGCAGGAGAAGCATGTTGAGAGCATTTGGGTTAAAATCAAGGGTGAAAAAACTAGAAGGGATGTCACTGTGGGAGTATATTATCGACCCCCAAGCCAGCCCGAGAAGTGCGAGGAGGCCTTCTGTGAACAGATGGCCACACAGTCAAAAGGGAGAGATGTAGCAGTAATGGGCGATTTTAACTATCCTGATATATGCTGGCAGTCCTACTCAGCTAGGAATGCAAGGTTTAACAAATTCCTTACTGCCCTTGCAGACAATTTCATGGTCCAGAAGGTAGAGGAGGCAACCAGAGGCAAAACCATTTTAGATCTGGTCTTAACCAATAAGGAGGACCTTGTAAACGGGGTCGAAGTGGTGGGATCTTTAGGTAAAAGTGACCATACCCTCTTGGAATTTGTTATACAGTTGGAAGGTGAAGCTAAGCATAGTCAGACAAGAATCCTGGACTTTAAGCCAATTTTTGCAAGCTTAGGGAATTATTGGCTGTGATTCCTTGGACCGAAACACTGAGAGAGAAGGGAGTCCAAGATGGATGGGAGTTCCTAAAAACCGAGATATTAAAGGCACAATTTAAAACTGTTCCAACAAGAAGAAAAAATGGGAGAGGTCTAAAGAAACCAAAATGGTTTACTAAAGAACTTTCAACTCAGCTAACTATAAAGAAAAACAAGTACAAGGAATGGAAAAATGGGAAATGCACCAAAGAGGAATATAAACAAACAGCTAATATATGCAGGGGGATGGTAAAAAAAGCTAAAGCGCAAAACGAACTTAGACTCGCCAGAGACATTAAAGATAATAAAAAGGGTTTCTTTAGTTATGTCCGCAGCAAAAGGAAAAATAAGGAAGCGATAGGCTCTCTGCGTGGAAATGATAACCAGTTACTAACAGGAGACAAGGATAAGGCAGAACTACTCAACACTTTTTTTGCCTCTGTCTTCTCCCAAAAGGAAGAAAGAGACCCGCTGGGACAAAGAGTAGATGAGGTAGGACGGGAATTGCAACATAGAATAGGTAGGGAGGTAGTACAGGAACATCTGGAAACATTAAATGAATTTAAGTCTCCTGGGCCAGATGAGTTACACCCAAGGATATTAAAAGAACTGGCAGAAGTAATTTCAGAACCATTGGCAACAATGGCCGTTACTTCACGAAGTACTTCGCTTCGCAGCGGGATTGCCTTCGCTTTGAATGCGAAGCCGGTCACGTGGTCTCCCTTCGCCCCCACCCCTCTTTCTCTGTCCTCACCATGCGAAATTTTAGGATCGAATCCATTACTACCTCACGTGCTCCCTTCGCTTTCGGAAGCTTACTTGCAACTTCCGGTTTCTGCTTTCTTTTATTTTTGAAAAAAAATTACCACGGCGTATCGATGCATCAATACCCGGCTGTCATTTGCGATCAGAGGCGCACAAGCCAGCGGTCAAGCCCGGTGCTCAAAGGCCCCTGCGGTTGTCCCGAGGACAAGCTGGGTTGGGTTTTTGGGGGGGCGGGCGGGCGGGGAGAGGCTTCTCTCAGCTTCATCGCCCTGTGTGCCCCGCCGCCGCTCTTTGGGTGGGCGCGCGCGGGGGTGTCTTGCAGTGGCAGCAACCGACACCCCCTCCCCCTCCCTCTGCGCAGCCCTTCACCATCCCTTGCCAGGGGAGGGCTCTGCTCACGTCACCCGGGGACGCTTGCCCCCCCCTGTTGCCCCTGCCCCGTGTACAGAAGGCAAGATCAAAGGAACAGGTTAACCGAAATATCTATGCATCCGAATTTCGGAGAAAAAGTAAGTTAAAAAAAATAAAAATTTATGTATTAACTGGCCACACGTGACTTTGGATGCGAAGCGGGATGCGAAGCGAAGGAGATTCCCGGCCTCCGGCAGGGGAATCTCTTGCCCCGCTTGGAGCACGGTTTAGGGGGCGTGGTCGGGGTGGCGCCGAATCCAAAGAGGAGGAGCGTGCGGACTGAAGCGATCCATTCGCACGGAAATTACGGCTCGCTGCGCAGCGAGAGGTTCGTGAAGTAACGGCCAATCTTTGAGAAGTCCTGGAGTACAGGGGAAGTCCCCATCGACTGGAGGAGGGCTAATGTTGTCCCCATCTTCAAAAAGGGGGAAAAAGAGGACCCAAATAATTACCGCCCAGTAAGCTTAACTTCAATTCCCGGAAAGATCCTAGAGCAGATTATTAAGCAGTCAGTCTGCAATTATCTAACAAACAATGCTGTCATTACAAAAAGTCAACATGGGTTTCTTAAAAACAAGTCATGGCAGACTAATTTGATCTCTTTCTTTGATAGAATTACAGGCATGGTAGACGAGGGGAATGCTGTGGATATTGCTTATCTGGACTTCAGCAAGGCCTTCGATAAGATTCCCCATGGTATTCTTGCTAAGAAGCTAGTAGGTAGTGGGATAGATAGTGCTACAGTGAGGTGGATTTGTAATTGGTTGACTGATCGCACGCAAAGGGTGATCATAAACGGCCACTCATCATCTTGGAGAGACGTGACCAGTGGGGTGCCCCAGGGTTCTGTTCTGGGTCCAGTGCTCTTCAATATCTTTATTAATGACTTGGAGGAAGGAATAGGGAGTTTGCTAATTAAATTTGCTGATGATACCAAATTGGGAGGGGTTGCTAATTCCCTAGAGGATCGGATGAGAATCCAAAAGGACCTTGACAGATTAGAAGTCTGGGCCAAAGCTAATGGAATGGATTTCAACAGAGGGAAATGTAGGGTGCTACATCTAGGTAGAAAAAATGAATTGCACAGATATAGGATGGGGGATACTTGGCTAGAGAATAGTACCTGTGAAAGGGATTTGGGGGTCTTGGTGGACCACAAATTGAACATGAGCCAGCAGTGTGATGCGGCGGCCAGGAAAGCCAATGCGATTCTTGGTTGCATCAACAGAACCATAGTGTCTAGATCAAGGGAAGTGATAGTGCCACTCTATTCTGCTCTGGTCAGACCCCACCTGGAGTACTGTGTCCAGTTCTGTGCGCCTTAGTTTAAAAATGATGTTGACAACCTTGAGCGGGTACAGAGGAGGGCGACTAGGATGGTTGAAGGCCTGGAAGAGATGTCTTATGAAGAACGGCTTAAGGAACTGGGAATGTTTAGCCTTTCAAAAAGGAGACTGAGAGGGGATATGATAGCTATGTTTAAATATCTGAAAGGATGTCATATTGAAGAGGGAACAGGTTTGTTTTCCATGGCTTCAGAGACTAGGACTCGGGGAAATGGTTTCAAACTACAGGAAAAGAGATTCCATTTGAACATTCGGAAGAACTTCATGACAGTTAGAGCTGTTCGACAGTGGAATATGCTGCCACGGAGGGTGGTAGAGTCTCCTTCTTTGACGGTCTTTAAGCAGAGACTGGATGGCCATCTGTCGGAAATATTGTGAAGGAGTTCCTGCTTGGCAGGGGGTTGGACTAGATGGCCCATGAGGTCTCTTCCAACTCTATGATTCTATTCTATGATTCAAAATGTGCTTCACCCAGTTCCCACACCATTCCGCCATTTTAAAAAAATGGACTGTGAAAAATCTGTCTTTATTGTGACACACAATCCCTGATCACCATATGCACCGTTGTAGTGCATCACTTTCTAGCATGTACATTTTATACATCACTATAAACATGTCCATGCATACCATTTTGAGTGCCATGGCAAAAAAACAAAACAAAAAACAAAACAAAAAAAAACTGTTCGGCTTGAAAGATGGTGTATATACCAATATACTGGTCAGTAGAGATGGGCATGAAATGAAATTTTTTTTGTTCTGTTATTCATTTTTCGTTTTGTTACATAACTAAACGAAAAATGAAAATTGTGATGAAATTGGAATGAACCAAACAGAACCACGAAAATTAGGTTAGTTACGTATCATTTTCGTTAATGGCGATACACAATGAAATGAGCTGTTTTTAAATGTTAAAAAACATCCAGAATATCGGTAAAAACCCAGCAATAATTATTTATACTGCCTGATCATTCCTAACAGGGGGGTTGGGGTCCTTAAAACATGCATTTATGTCTTTTCTCAGATCGCTGTATTTTTTTTTCCTTTAAGGGGAATTAGGGGACATCGACCCAAAATGGCTCCCAGAGGCCTAATCTTGATTTCTTGGGTATTAAAATGCCCTAGACATCCGTAAAAATGCAGTGATAATTATTTGAAATTATTACCTACCAGGGGGTTGCGGTCCTTAAAATGTTTGTTTTTGTCCTTCTCCCATCGTGATGTATTTTTTCTTTTCCCTTTAAGGATGACACAAAATGGATTTCAGCCACAAGATAGATGCACACCATGTGATGGGATCATGTAAATTTTTGGACAATTTCAACCACTAGCATGCCCAGGTTGCAGACTGGGTAGGTGTGGCAGCCACAGAGGGCATAAAAAGCATTGGCAGCCCCCGTCCTCCTTGCAATCTGCGGTGGGAGTTAGGGTGGGATTGCTGTCTGCGACTCGTTACTTTAGGCCAGGCAGGTGTGTGTGTGTCTCTGTGTTCCTGCTAGCTGCAGCCTGGCTCTTACGGGAGAGAAAGAAGAGATTTCTCTTGCAGCCTCCCTGTGTGTGTGCGTACCTCTCGGTGAGTACCCTCCCGTGCCCCGCAGTGCAGTCACTCTGTGGCTGCCTTAAACCCTGGGCAATGACCGCGGCTGCCTTTGCAGCCTCCCTGCGTACCTAGTCTACACTGTGTCTCTGCCAGCATCATTTTTTTTAGTGTTTTCCCTCTAGTCTGGGGCATTGGGGGACATCCACACATGGAAATGCTTCAAGTCACGCAAAAAGCGGGTAAAAATGAAAAATAAAAAACAAAAACAATTTTTTTTCAAAAAATTCACGAAAAATGAAAACGAACCAAAACAGACCCACAACAAAAAACAAAAAAAAATGAAATGTCATTTTTTTCAATTTGTGCCTATCTCTACTGGTCAGTCCAAAAAATTCAGAGAAGACTGGAAGATACTTTCAAGGCAAACATATATCACCATTATCCTTTGAGTATCATAGAACCATTAATTAATGGACTAATAGAGTTCGAAGTGGGCTATAAAGCTATAGGCTCAAACCCCCTGTTCAGTGTAGGAACCCAGATTAAAAGAAATCTGACAGATGTAATACATTTATTTATTTATTTGTATTTATTTGTTTTTACAACTTATATGCCGCCCACTGCCCAAAGGTCTCTGGGTGCGTTACAATCAAAGACTTAAAACAGCTAAGACATCAAATATCAATAAATAATTAAAACAATAATGAAAACTTTACACTAAAATCATTACACTAAAATTGCCATCAGAGGACCCACAGTCTACATTTTATCAAGTAAAAAACTTCTGGAATGGGAAGGTTTTTACCTGGTGCAGAAATGTCATCAATGTTGGCACCAGGAAGATCTCACTTGAGAGGGCATTCCATAGCTTGGGGGCAGCTGCCAAGAAGCCCCTATATCTGCAAGCCATTCCTCTCACCTCCTTGAGTGCAACCCCGTCCAGGACAGGAATATGGTCCTCTAACCTGTCCGGCAAAGCACCCATTAACAGCACTTCCATCTTGTCTGGATTGAGTTTCAATTTATTAACCCTCATCCAGTCCATTATCAGGCCCAGACACGAGTTCAACACAGAAACCGCCTCACCTGGATTGGTGGAAAATGAGAGATAGAGCTGAGTATCATCAGCATATTGCTGACTCCTCAGCACAAACCTCCTGATGACCTCTCCCAGTGGTTCCATGTAAATGTTGAACAGCATGGGATACAGTATAGAGCCCTGAGGAACCCCATGACATAAATGTCACGGGGCAGAGCAACTGTCCCCCAGCACCACCTTCTGGACATGGTCAGCCAGGAAGGAATGGAACCACCGCAAAGTGGTGCCTCCGACTCCCAACCTGGCCAGCCTATCCAGAAGGACACCATGGTCGATGGTGTCGAAAGCCGCTGAGAGGTCCAGGAGTATCAACAGGGTTGCACTCCCCCTGTCTCTCTCCTGGCAGAGGTCATCATACAGGACAACCAAGGCAGTCTCCGTACTAAAGCCCGGCCTGAAACCAGATTGAAATGGATCCAGAAAATCCATTTCATCCAGCAGGGCCTGGAGTTGCCCGGCCACCACCCGCTCCAACACCTTGCCCAAATAAGGGAGGTTCGTTACTGGTTAGTAGTTAACCACCAGCCCTGGGTCCAGGTTAGGTTTTTTAAGGAGTGGTCAAATCACCACCTCTTTCAAGATGGTGGGGACCACTCCCTCTCTTAAGGAGGCATTAACAACCTCCTGGATCCAGGTGCAACCCCCCCTGGCAGATCTTTCGATTAGCCAAGAAGGGCAAGGTTCGAGTTGCGTGGTGGTAGCACAGACAGATCCAAACACCCTGTCCACATCCTCGGGTCTCAATAATTGAAACTCATCCAATAATGCTGGACCTATGCACGGCACACTGGACACATCCCTTGATTCTGCACCAATAGTGGAGTCCAATTCCCTGTGAATCTGAGTGATTTTCCCCTCAAAGTGGGCACCAAACTTGACACAATGGGCTGCTGAGTGGTCCAGAACCTCCACCATGTTTCTTGGTTTAAGAAGGTCCTGGACCACCTGAAACAGCTCTGCTGGACGGCACTCTGAAGAAGCAATACGGTTTGTGAAATACTGCTTTTTCACCAACTGTATTGCCACGGAATAGGCCCGATAATGGGCTCTAAGCCATGTTCGATCAGACTCACATTGATATTTTCTCCACTTGCGCTCCAGCCATCTGCCCTCCTGCTTCATTGCCCACAGCTCAGATGTATACCAAGGAGCCGTCTGTGCTCTGCGTAAGGGGAGAGGGTGCTTAGGTATGATCGTGTCAACCACCCGGGACATTTCTCTATTCCATAGGGTGACCCGAGTTTCAAACGGAGCACCGACGATATCAGATGGATAATCCCCCAGAGCTTTCAGGAAACCATCTGGATCCATTAGTCTCCGAGGGCAGATGATCTTAATAGATCCCCCACCCTTGCAGAGGGTAGACGCTAATAGCCTAAAATTGACCAGAAAGTGGTCTGGCCATGACAATGGAGTTAGAACCAACCCCTCCACATCCAAACCACCATCCTCCAATCCCGTTGAGAAGACCAGGTCTCGAGTATGGTCCTTCTCATGCATAGGGCCTTTGACATATTGAGACAGTCCCATGGTTGTCTTGGCGGCCATGAAGTCCTGAGCTGCACCATTCAAGGCTGCCTCAGCATGGATGTTGAGGTCCCCCAGTACCAACAGTCTGGGGGTCCACAACACCAGGTCAGAGACAACATCTGTCAGCTCAGGCAGGGAGACTGTTGGTACACAGCAGGGTGGGCAGCACACCAACAGAATCCCCAATCTGTCTCGTGAGCCCAACACAGAATACAGGCCCTCCAGGCCTCCTCCCAAGGAGATAGGAAGTCTGGTCAAGGAGATAGAACTCCTATAGACTATAGCAACTCCCCCTCCCCAACCCTTCAAGTGACACTGGTGCTGGACCGAGTACCCAGGCAGGCATAGCTGGGAGAGGGGAACACCACCCTCCTCTCCCACCCAGGTCTCAGTAATACATGCCAAGTCGGCACCCTCACCAGAATGACATCATGGATGAGGGTGGTCTTCTTTTGTACCGACCTTGCATTCAACAACAGCACCGTGTGGCTTGTGGGCTCACTGATATGGTCACCTGATTCCTTCTGGCTAGGGGTGGAACCCGAAGAGGGGATAGATGTAAGGTATCTAACCTCTCTTCTCCTACATGGGCACGTTCCACTCCTACCACCATACTTTCCCCTACCCAGCACAATTCCAATGGCTGTCCCCTCTGTTGCCATCTCCCCTTCCTGTGCCCCCAGTTCCATTATGGGTCCTGTCTCCTATACTTGATGGGGACAAATATCCACCCATTCACCCCCACCATCCCACCTCCCCCTCCCTATCAGGGGAGGCAATAGTCTGTGCCAAGGGGTGCCAAGATACCAAAGCTTGGTTATATGTGGCCTTGTCTGGCAGTCCCTCCTCTTCGGCCCCTCCCTTCTGGTATTTGTCCGACTCTGCCCCTCAAGGTGTCTCGCTCACCAACCCCAGAGGAGCAGGGAAAGGAGCAGGTGTAGAGCGAGGGCGGCTCCTCTAGGCCCAGTTCAGCAGCAGCAGCAGCAGCAGCAAAAGTGTTTGCTAGATATTGTTTGGCTGCCAAGGAAGCTGAAGGTCAGCTAAGAAGCCTTGTGTCAAGCCCCGCACACAGAACACACAGCAAGCCAAGTTCAGTTCTTTGCTAGGAACTTTAGTTGTAATCCAGATAAAGTACAGTCCGAGTCACAGGTATCAGAAAAGGTCCTTGGGGTGTGATGGTATTGTCTGGGAACCCTTCGGTATGCTCCATTCCTCGGGGTTCCTTCAAGGATGGAGCTGCCCTTTTACTGCTGGAGAGATAGCAGCATTTATTGAAGGACGCTTCAAAGGGCAGTTGGACGCGAAATGTCCTCCTCCCCCACAGTACAGGCAGAGATAATGAAAACGCCGCCTTGCCTTTTTCTCTGGGGTGAGGCGTGGTCGAGCAGCTCCCAGTTGCATAGGCTCTGGATCCACTTCACAGGCCTCCCGGGATTGCAGATGAGACACAGCTGGCAGAGGTTGCTGTTTGCAGTTCTGGCCTCGGGAGAGACGATGGCTTTCCAGGTGTCCATCTATTCTCAGACACAGGGTAATGAGTTCCTGCAATGTCTTTAGTTGTTCTACCCTACAGAGTTCATCCAGCACTTCATCTGCCAAACCTTCCATATACTGAGAAATCAGTGCTGGCTTGTTCCACTGCAGATCCTGAGCTATCAAATGAAATGCAGTAGTGTAATCAAACACGGAGTCTTTGCCCTGTTTCAAAGCTCCGAGTCTCCTGTTGGCGGTAGCAGCCTGCACGGGGTTCTGAAAGGCTGAAGAAATATGGTTCAGGAAAGCCTGATAATTATCCAGCAAAGGTGAAGCACTGAAGAGTAAAGGAGTCGCCCATTTAGCTGCCTGTCCCTTCAATAAACTGATAATAAAAAAGACCTTAGACCTTCCAGTAGGAAATTCTTGAGCCCGCACCTCAATGAACAGCTTACATTGAGCCAAGAATGCAGGGAATTCTTCTAACTTGCCTTCAAACCGGTCAGGAGGCAGCAAAGGGCAACAAGGCTGTAATGATGCTGGAGCTTGCTGCAACTGAACAATTGCCTGAGACAAAAACAGTACTTTGTTTTGCAAAGCTTCCAGTGGAGTCATTCCAACAGCCCCCTCCGTCTCCATTCTGCTGGAATAAGTTTGGTGGGTGGGAGCAAACTGTCAAGCCCCGCACACAGAACACACAGCAAGCCAAGTTCAGTTCTTTGCTAGGAACTTTAGTTGTAATCCAGATAAAGTACAGTCCGAGTCAAAGCCAGAATACCTTACAGCCAAATGCCAAGTCCAAGGGAAACAGGGAAACGTCGTAGTCAGGAAGCCGGTCCAAGGTCAGGAAACAGAGAACGCTGTAGTCAGAAAGCCGGTCCAAGGTCAGGAAACAGAGTCAGGATAACACACAGGAACGTGGTGACAAGGTAAGTGACACGTTGCTCCCACAGAGGGTTCAGGGTAAACTTGCTAGCTTTATCCTAAAACAGGGAGCACACCCATATCTCTGGCAAGGCTCCTGCTAGAACTCAGGGCTTTCAGATCTAATTCTACGCCTATCATTAAAGATTCTTTCCCTGGCTCTCCTGTTAGTTCTCCTTTGCAGGATCCTGCTCCTAGCTCTTATAGTAGGAGGAGATGTGCCCTCAGCTTCATCCTCAGATTCAGCTGCCTGCTGAATTGAACTACAAGGCTCCTCCTGCTGCTCTTCAGCATTTAACTCTTCACATTCAGGTTCCATGACAGGCAGGGTCCTGGCACCTTGGATGGGAATCCCTCCTCTTTGGTCCCTCCCTTCTGGTATTTGTCCAGCTCTCTCCCTCCAGGTGTCTCTCTCACCACCCGAGGAGCAGGGAAAGGAGCAGGTGTAGAGTGAGGGTCGCTCCTTCAGGCCCAGTCTGAGAGCAGCAGCAGCAGCAAGAGTTTTTGCTGGGTGGTATTGTTGCATGCATTACAAATACACTATTTAGGATGGAGTGCAATCAATTCTTTGTATGTAGACAGACCTTCATCCTAAGGTATATTAATATAAGGATGTTGATGAAATGAATTTTTCCAGCTTTTTCTCCCCACACTGTAACCCTTCATCTTTTATCTGATCCATACTGCCTGGAAATAAAAACCCCTAATTACAAGGTGACTTGCTTCTGAGCAAGCATGCATTTGATTGTGTTGCAGTTATTTATTTGTTTATTCAGATTTCAAGCCCCCCCCAACAGATGGTAAAAAATACATATTAAAACGAATATTATTTTAATAGTGGATGCTCATCATATACAATCTGAAGAGAAACCATAGTGGATGCTATACCTACCATGGCATTTTGTTCCCTATAGCAAAGTCTCTTGCTCCTCCTAGAGGACAGGTCTGATAACTTCATCATTAAATATATATATTTTAAGGGAATTTCTTTTTATAACTTTTAATATTTTCATACTGTAGATGAGTAAACCATTGGATATTTATCCAGCAGATAAAGGGCCCTACTGTGTTTCCATTAGAAAATAGCACGATAGGCAACTTAAAATCGCAAAACAATAAAAAACAGGTAAAAGCAGGTGTAACTAGCAAATAATCAAATACAATCAAGTCTGGTCTAAAAACCATTAAAAGCAACCAAATGCATGAGAAAACAATCTAGTCAACAAAGAGCCATGTTAAAAGAAGCAATACAATGGAGCAGGTTAAACATTATATGCCAATTGTAAACAACAATTTTAACTCCTTTTTTAAAAAAAAAATCCAGTTAAAGTGGAAACTCACTGCAGCTGTGAAGGGAGTGCATTCCATAGTCTGGGAGCTGCACAAGGGAAGGCCTTCTTCTGCATCCTTATTGGGCATGAAACTGTTGGTATGTCAAGATGGCCTCTCCTGAAGAGCTTAATGTTTGGACAGGCTGAAACTGGTAGTTCCTTAGATCATCCTCTCTCTCTCTCTCTCTCTCTCTCTCTCTCTCTCTCTCCTTTGGCCACAGCTATAAACACAATATGAAAAGAAACATAGACTGAATCAGGATTGTGTAAGTTGCATACCAAACCACAGAAAGTGGCAGGTGAAGAACTGTTTCCGGTCGGTGGCCCCCTTGAAATATACCAGAGTTCACCAAAGGGCTGTATGGCCCTTGATGCTAATGGCTGCTTTTGATCCCCAGCCCCCCAGCCATTTAGGGCTGCAAAGGTTATAAGGCCAACACCTTGAATTGGGCTCAGGAAGCAACTGTCAAGCACTGCAGGCCTTGCAGTGTCTTGATAAATTAACTCACATTGGGATTTATACAATAAATACAATCACATTCTAGCAGATATTATCTTCCAAAAAACATGGGGCCTGTGTGTGATTCCAGACAAGAAAACAGACAAGCTAGTGGATTCCTTCCCATCTAAACTAGTGTGTGGGGAATGACAAAGGCATGATTAAGATATTGAGAGTAACACAGAGTAAAACTTCCATAGTCGATTGAAATGTGTTTCTATGCGTGGGTGCTCTCCACTCTCTGAATGTTGGATGTGCATTTCCGGATCTTCCTCCTGCATCGCATTCTGTAGAAAGTAAGGGGCTTAATTTGAAAATAATTCAAGACCGTGCAGGAACTTAGAACCTTAGTGACAAGCGTGAAATTGTTTTATCTTCTGGGGGGTTGGTGCACCGTGCCGATAGACCAAAGTGTACACCAACCATCTGCTGCTGAGGTAGCACTTGGCATCTCTGTCAGATTGGCTGCTCTCATGCAAAAGAAGAAGAAGAATTGAGAGATATGCCAGAAAAAAAAGAGTATGTCTCTAAACACATCTTTAAAAACAAAAAGGACGTGTTCAAAACAAGGAATTCACAATTTTGAAATAAATACCTTTGGTGGACATGTCAGGCTTTCTGGACAAAAATGACCCTATTCACACTCACATTCCTCTCTAGGTGACTCGGAACCTTTCCCCATGGGTCCTAAGTTGCACACGCCTAAATGTTGTTCCCAGCGATGTACATAACAAATTGATGTGTTCATTCGGATTTACATATATAAAGCACATGGGTATATGATCAGTCAAATGAAAATAAAATATTAATCCCCTCTTTCCCTTTCCCTCATCCCTCCCCTCTCTCTTTCTCTCTCTGGGAAGCATAGAGAAAAAAGGCTACATTGCATCATTCCACTCCATTAGGAGCATGGCTTCATTTTTACTCAACTTAAATATTTGATGTAGGGTTTTATTCCCCGAAACCAGAGAGGGCCAACAGTAAAATCATTAGAATTTGTAACAAACTATAATTAAAATGATTCCCTGTCAATTTCTATCTCCTCCCTGTCATGCTTCACTTAGACTGAAAAGGGGATTCTGAGGCACTTATTTGACTAGAAAATTGGGGAAACTCAGAGACAAATCACTCATTTTTCAGCTTTTTACATCAATGTGCTAAAAGTTAAGAGTTCTCCCATGAAGTGGATGCTGAAAAAATTCAGCAGAGATGAAATGAAATACCTGCAGGCATAACACAAGCATCGGCATACAATGTAAGCTTATGGGCACAAACTTAGATCTCTATAAAACGGATTCAGGTGGATTCTAAAAAGGTTTCACAGGCCTTATCAAAACTCAGTGAGCTTCCTTGAAAGTGAACTGGAAGAGAGGTTTACCTAGTATGTTGTTTGCCTATAATAATGGCAGCGTCTGTGCCAGGACCCTGCCTGCATCAGATCCTGAACCCAAAAGGTTAACTATGGAAGAAGGGGCAAAGAAGCCTTCAGGCTCATTATGTCAGCCTGCAACCCATCCCCAGAGACCCCTCCTTCCAGAAGCACATCGGGGAGGATCCTGCAGCAACCTACAGCACAGAGAAACAGGGATAGATTGCATGAGGCTCTTAGGAACGTTCGATCTAGCAGCCCAGAGGCAAGGACTGGAATCTGCTTCCCTGTGGTGGGGCTCTGACAGGCTGAGACTGGTACTATGATGTGGTACATCTCCCCTCAGAGCCCCACATTTTCCCAAGGTTGGGGGCTGTGAGCACCACAGCCCTTGCCAAACCACCCAGAGTGGTGGTATAAAAATCCAATAAATAAATAAATAAATAAATAAATAAATAAATAAATAAAGGTCATGGGGGATGGGCAAGGCCTCCTCAGCCTTGGCCTCCATCACATCAAGGCCTGTAGAGCTATTAGAAATCAGTGGAGGAAGATGGGAAATAGGGGACCAGGAACAGAGGGGTGCCAGTCACCTCCTGAGCCTTTTGTGCTTCTGGAGGCTGAGTTGCCATCACTCTCCCTACAAAGAGGTTCAGTTTCAGCCCCACCCTGGGTTGCTGCCACTGGGGTGAGGAAGTCAACCGTTTGATAGTGGAGCTAGGGCTGGAGCACTATCCGAAACTATATAACACCCCTTTAGGGACAGCTAGTAAAGCTGGCTCCCGGACCCATATCCATGGGTCTTTGTCCTTTCCTAGAAGTGCAACTGCTGCTCCTTCTGCTTCTTGCACCCTGAGGTCCTCCTTGATATTACAATGAGATTAGAATGGATGTCCTTCTGAACAATGCAGCCTGCACAGTCTGGCTAGCTAAGGAGGCAGGCCTGGGGGTTGTAGGTGGAGGGGTGCCTCTCAAACCCCCCTTCCCTCCGGGAGCCACACTTAAGACCCCCATCCTATCATGTAGAAGATGGGGCCTGGTTCTTCAGTGACATCTCCTCCATCCTTCTCCTCCTCCTCCTCCCATTTCTGTGTCCTTGGCTGCATTTCCAACCCTGTCTCATCTTTCTCCTCCTCCTCCTCCTCCTCCCTTTCCATTATTCTCCTTCTGAGCTCACCTGAGGCCCAGAGCTAGCACCTTCCAACAGGCCCTCCAAGGACTATGGGGCAAGGGCAGACAGCCCACCAGGGGGCTGACAGTGATGCATTTCGGCAGTGAAGGTATGCACACAGGAATTGTAATATGCTATTTGTAAAAGATGCATGACTGAAAATGTGCTTAGTTGAAGCCAAGGCTTTGGTCAATGCAAAAAGCAAATAAACCTGCATACATGCATTAAAAATCCTTTATTTTTGGTTTTGGTTTTGTATTTTTTGAAGCTAGGTATAGAACTGGGATAGGATGAAAATTCTCAATATTTTAAGAAATGCAACAAAATGGGACTGACCATTTTTGTACTGTTAGTTTCTGAAATTTCACCAAAATCATGTCTCTGCAATTCTAAGCCGATTATTATCAAAGGACTCTCCATGGTCACCCAGCTCCAAGCCAGAGGGGAAGATGTCCCTGTCTCAGATATGCCATTTGCAAACTTGAACTCACTTTACCTGTAATTTCATTTTTGGTGCACATGCAAAACTGGCAGGAAACCCAGTGAGCAGGCATGGTGCCACTGTAACAGATGGGGGTGAACGCAGGCATGCAGGAGACCATGTCTAAGCATCGTGTACGTTTGTCAGAGGGCAGGATTCCAAGCCCGGAGAGCTGGAACCGATTTTGTGCTAAGTTCCTGTAGCCAATTTAAGAAGCTGTGCAATTCTGCTTAAAAAATCATGGGCTCACAAAAAGGGAATGGAGGGTTGGTCTGCTCCTGGTGAGGGCACCCGAGAATTTTTTTATTTATTTATTTTTACAACTTATATGCCGCCCACTACCCAAAGGTCTCTGAAATCACGATGAGCACCTGACCATAAAAAGTGTACCTGATGATCATGTGTTGTTCGGACAAAGTAATGTAAGCCTAGTTCTGGTGAACCACATGAGCAATTCTTGTTAACAGCATTAACGATCCCTTCAGATTAGAACTGAAAAGCCCCTTATGACGCTTTGAAGCCGCCTGTGTTCTCGGCTCTGAGTGTAAAATAAGGAAAGGTTGTGAGCCTGCAGACCATGAATGCATTAAAAGACAAATTACAGGCGTATAAAATTTTTGCTTGTGTCTTCAGGTAGAGAAGGGGAAAGAATGAGCTACTTTCTTCTCCTTACTGGTCAAGGGGGTGGCATGAGTGGAGAGTTCGGCTTTGGGCAAACGAGACCTTTACTTGAGACAGATTCCTGGCCCTTCGTGCTTGGCACATGGTGTGCCTAGTGTGAAAAGCCCCACCTTTGGATGGCTGTCCACTTATTTTGGAAGGTTTCGTGCAAGTTGGGCTGCTGGCATCCTTGTTGACAAACAGCCCAGGGTTTTGTGCTTTCAGTGGGCATGTGAACATTCGACTTGTGTAAAGGCAAACAGCATAGGCCACCATTTTCCATAACCTTGGGAGACCCTGTGGGCAAAAGAAGGGCAGTCAGTCTGTCCCTTCGCCGGGGGGGGGGGGAGCCTCTTGCCTTCAGAATTAATTTCTCACTTAGGTACTGTTGTCCTATCAAAGTCCATGGATTGCCACATAGCCTTTTCATGCTTCAGAGAGATGCAGCGAGAGTACGCTCTCATTTCAAATGACTGCTTTTCTGCTTTTGCACACATTCATTTAGTCTCTTGCTGCTTGATGTTGTTGTTTTTTTAACTAGATGACTGTAAAATACTATATAAAATACAGAAGTGTATTCAAGGATTCCACTGGGGATATTGACCTCTAGAGGAAGAGAGGAGCCATCCTCCTTGTAAACAAGAAGAGCTGTGGCGTGCTTTGTGTACAGTGCCATTTACTATCAAGCTTGGTATATGTGCCTAACAATTGATAAAACATGTGTCTTCTTTTTTCCCCTCTCCTCCTCTTCCCCTCCTTCTTTTGTTAGCAAGGAAAATGCTAATGTGTTGCAGTTCCTCGTTTTGATGTCATGTCTTGAAGAATGTAAGTTGACATCCAGACGCTTTTAAAATGTCACTTGCAGTGTTTAGCGATACATCATGAAGCCCTTATGCAAAAGAAAGGAAATATGCTTCTAAGGGAGTTTATTTATTTTATCTGAATTATGAACTATCCGTGATCACACAGGTTTGGCAGTGGGCAACATCTTTCCACCCTCCCTCTAAGGGCACACCAGGGTAGATGAATACAAAAGCAAAAGAGAATTACTGCAGGATAAGGATTCATTTTCTACCTACTAGGTCAGTGATGGAGAAACTTTTAGAGACCCAGTGCCCAAACTGTGATTCAAAACACACTAATTTTTAGCAAACTGCCAATACAGCAATTTAACCTGAATACAGGTGGCTGTGAAGGGGTGATGTCGGGTGCACAAAGAAAGGGCTCCGAATGCCACCTTTGGCACCCATGTCATAGGTTCTCCAATACTTACTAGTAGAGATGGGCACAACCAGGAAAAATGACGTTTCGACTTGTCGTGTGTCGGAGCCGGCCCGTTTCAGCTCGTTTCCGTTTGTCGTGAATTTTTTCAAAAATTTGTCGTTTTGTCGTGTCTTTTTTTGTCTGTTGTTAGTACTGGTTTGGGGGGGGTAGCGGGCTCCTGGAGGCACCTCTCTGGGGTGGGTGCCTCCTCTGGCCCGCTACAAAGGGAAAGCGGGCTCCTGGAGGCACCTCTCTGGGGTGGGTGCCTCCTCCGGCCCGCTACAAAGGGAAAGCAGGCTCCTGGAGGCACCTCTCTGGGGTGGGTGCCTCCTCTGGCCCGCTACAAAAGGGTATGCATAGCCAATTGGATATGCGTACCAAGTTGCAGTGGCAGAGGCACCTCTCTTTCTTTTGGGTGCCTCTACTCTGACTCACTAAGAAGGAGAGCATACTGGCGTAGGTGTACTTGGACCGGGGAGCGAAGTGAGAGAGGAACCCCTCTGGGCGCCCTCTGGCTCACTAAGAAGGGAAGTGTACTTGCGTGTAGTGCAATGCGAGTACACAGATCTGGCTTAGGGTTAGGGTTAGCGCAAGGGCCAAGCTTAGGGTTACAGGTAAGGTTAGGGTGAGTATTGGGGTGCACCTCTGGGTGCCTCTCTGACCCACTTAGAAGGACAGTGTCCTGGAGTATGGGTTAGGGTAAGGTTAGGGTTAGGGTTCAGGCTAGGGTTAGTGGGCTTTTTATGCCCAACTGGCACATCCAAGAAGTCTCAGTCAAAACCTGGCCAAGTGGCCATGCGATTGGTGGAATGGCTCCAAAAATTTGCATGGTCCCATCCCATGGCCAGCCCATCATTGCGCAGGTGTAAAAATATAAAAATAAAAATAAAATAATATAAAATCAATTGAGACGTTTTGTTGCAAGAAAAACCCACTGCTGCTACTGTAAAAATTCTGGCAGTTAAAATACCTAATTTTTGCATGTTTCTGTGGTGCTTTGGTGGGTTTTTGGACCACAATTTCAAAATAAATATTGCGGTCGCTCCATTTTGGATCCCCCACCCGCACCGCATGGCATGGCGAGTTGGCAAGACGACGAGGATGCCCCCCACCAGAGCAGCCCAGGACAGGAGAGGGGGGAGGCCGGGGACCCCCCCAAAAAAAACCACCCCTCTGGTAGGTGCCCTCACTCAGGCAGGCATATTTTCGCCTGCTTTTTTGGCCAGGAATCAGGGTTATTTTTTTTATTTTTAAAACTTTTTTTCTGTGCCGCTTGGCATCACGCGATCGCTGCGATGCCATGAACGACAACGACAAATCAGACCCAATTTTTCTTTTATCGGTTCGAGTTCAAGTTCCGGCGGAGTAATTGTCGTTACCGTTTCCGTTACGTAACGGAAACGAGGAACAGAAACGGAAACGAGAATTTCGCCAAGTCGTGCCCATGTCTACTTACTAGGTATATAGAAGATCTGTGTTTATAATGTAGGGTGCTTTCCAGATAGCATGGCAGCCACAACTCCTTGTTTCCACTTTCCTTTCAACAATGAGTCATAGCAGACACAGCTGAGGATGAATGATTGTGGAATTGGTCTGTGAGGAACAACTAGTGTCTACCTGAGGCAAATATGGATCCCATGACACACACATATCGGAGGGGGTACAGAATACAGTGGTCCCCCACCCTTTCATGGTTCATATACTGCAGTCCTGCTATATTGCAGGACCACAGCACAGTGGTACCTTGTATAAAGGAATTAATTCATTCCAAATGAAATTATGTTAAGCAAATTTTCCTTTATATGAATTTCCCATAGGAATGCATTGAAAACAGAGTAATCCCTAATCGCGAAAATTTTATGTTGTACAGATTCGCCCCATAGACAACTCTGTTAAGCAAATTTCCCCTATCTTCAAAATTTTTTGTTGTACAGATTTTATGTTATACAAACCCTTTGTTATACAAGGGTCCACTGTATATGGAAAAAGGCTCCCTGGGGTAAGGGGGAAAGGCCTGTTTTATGCTTCCCATACTTATGAGGGCCTTCCTAGGCATTCTGGAGGCCCCCAAGCGGCCTCCCTGCGAACCGGAAGTAATTTCCGGGTTGCTGATAATCATTTCGGAGGCCTCAGAGGGAAGTCACTTCTGATTTGCAGGGAGACCCTTTTGAGGCCTCTAGAAGGCCTGGGAAGGCTCTTGCAGGCCTGTTTGGGGCAGCACAAGGCTGGGGGTAAGTACAAGAGCTCCCAGCTAGGCACCCCAGGCTGGAGCCGACCTGCATCTGCATATCGTTGATTTTCAATTATCACAGGTTATGTCCCTAAACCCTCAATAGGTGGGGGTCACTGTAGTACAAATTACAACTATTATTTTGTCATTTTGGTGCTTCTCCAGTGTGGCACCCGGGGCACATGCCCTAGTTGTGGCCATGAGGAATACACACACACACACACACACACACACACACACACACACACACATTCTTTGCAGACCACACATGCATGCATTTGCATAGGTCAGATACCTCTTGAATACTTGCATTGGTGTATTTCCAGTGATAAACTATGCCACCATTAATCAGAACCTATCTTTCTTGTTGGTGCCAGGCCGTGCAATCATGGCGAGACAAGCGAAAATGACAGCTCACAGATGGAAAATATTCAATGTACATTCCAGTTCCAAAGAAAACAGACACCAAAACATACAATAACTATAGGCCTATTGCTTTAAATTCTCATGTGAGCGAAGTGATGCTCCAGGTTCTGCCACAAAAACTGAACTCTATATTGAATAAATTTTTGCTACACATGAAGTTCAAGTTGAACTTAGAAAGGACAGAAGCACTAGAGATCATGTTCCATATATATATTGCGTGCTAGAGCACTTTTCAGAAGCAAAATATTGAAAAAGAATTTTTTAAGCTCCCCTAAAAGGGAAAAAGGAAGCTAGACAAATTCAGCATTTGTCACGGTACAAGACCGTGAGGTAGCACTTGTCACGAGACAAGTTATCACAACCACCAGAACACTGAAACAGGGACAAAACCACGTGATTGTGACCCAACGTTGTCACGGTATAAAACTAGTCACAGAACAAAGAAGGACGTGAAGTAACCGCCCAAGAGACTTCGCACAAATGGTAGAGACCTTCTTGAGGAAGGGAGAGGCCCTTGTCTCAGTCCTGTGCGGAGAGTGGGAAATCCTTATGGGGCTTGAAAACTCCTTGTTCCGCTGAGAAAATCTAAACTGCTGACAGTCCAAAAATTAGTCACCCACTCACCATCCATTGCATCATGACTAGAAACTACCTGTGGCTCAGAAACAAGCACTCTTCAGGACCATTTCGCTCACAATGCCCAAAAAGGAAATCAGGGAGAAACACAGATATGAGAGGTGTGGACAGAAATTGAGTGGAAATATAACCATTGAACTGTAGAGCTGGAAGAGCCCCTTGAATCATTTAGTCTGGCCCCTTTCAAGGAGGTACAGTGGGGAAAACTGAACTCCCAAGCTTTTGCTATGCAGCCAGAGACCAATATGTGTTCCTTCACATCAGGATAGGAGGATTTCCTGCACTAGCACTAAACCAGTGGGCATTACTTCAGCATTACTGTTGACGGGCACACTGTTGTATTCATGAATAGCACCACTGCTTAAAAGCTTCTGATAACTATGTTATTGCTTCTGATTAGTGTACTTGTTGCAAATATCTACCTTTGGGGTATCTGGTGGACCTACGAGTATAGAAACAGTCAGTAACTTGCAAAGAATTCATATCAATATGCTGTTTGGCCTTGAGGAAACTGCTTAGTCTGTGGCTCTGAATGCACATGCTCCATTCAGACTAGAATATGGACTTTGTGTCTTGGTTCCCTATACAAGCAGGTGCAATGGTCCTGTGTTTTTTTTCCCCACCCACTTGCTTGAAAGATAACTGCATTAAAGCTTGAGAAGTGCAAGTAAAATAGCCAGATAAGTGCGGACAGTTGATATCTCAATTGTTAGGATGGCAGGGGTGGAGAATGCAGTTTACAGTGAAGGGAGGAGCACAGAAGCATGGGATTGTATCAGGGTTCTTCAGGAAGCCAGAGTCAGAGTTTAAGAATGGCACCTGTTAAATCTAAAGAGTATTGTGGTAAAGTGCTTTCTTTACATTTCTGCTTGGTAAGTGCGACACAAAAGGGTTTTGTCCCTTATTTTGCAAGGAAACAAAAGGAAAATGTCTAATTTTAGGTCTGCACAGAGGAAGCATTCATAGGCGTTGTGCAGTTATGATGAAAGTCAACACAGTTGGTAAGCCCAGCACAGATGCCGGCCATAAAATGTCCAGTTAAGAACAATCAAGATGAGAAAGTCAAGTCAAACACCTCCAAGTTTTCCTGTGCTAGTGATGGGACCTTAGGGCTAAAACTCAACTCAACCCAACCCAACTCAATTCAACCCAAGCAAACAAGCAAGCAGTGAATAAACAAAACATCCCTGAAAGAGGCCTCCCCCCCCCAATTTTTGGAGTCTCTCGTGGTTTTGCAATAGAAAGCCTCTGAAATACCAGTTATTGTGGATTTTAAATGGAATGTTTACAGATATTATGGATTCCTTAGGTGTTCTGCAGTTTCCTGCTGCTAAAAGGCAAACCAAGAGGCCATTACAAAACACAGTATATAAGAAATACGTAACTTCACAATGTTGTTGATTTTTTGGGGAGAGACTCCCCCCCCCACCCATTACCTTTATTTTTGTCTAGAGGGCCTCCCATCATCTTCACCTGGTATACTACTGCCTGCCAGACGGAAACTATCAAAGGGGTAGGAGAAACAGCTGTCTCCTCAATTCCACATATACAGCCCTTAATGAGAGAGGGGGGGTTATTTGGATTATGATCATGTTGATGATTTCTCTTATCTGTATTGTTTCCTTCAGTTGAATTGATGAGTCTGATGTGGATGGTGATGTGGCAAGGAGAAATGTGAACCTTCAAGCAACCTTAGTGCCTGAATAGGTCTGTGGGTAAATGATTTTTCTTTCCTTTCTCCTCTTTTTGTTTAATAGTCTCTGGCCTTGTTGTTGCTTATCATGGACTAGTTTTGATGGCTCTGTCAGACTTCTTTGGCTCTAATGCCAGAAACCCACATGGGAAAACCCAAGTGAAAGATGCAGGTATTTTCAAGTGTGCTGAAAGGACTGTTACCCAAAAGCAGCCCAAACTGAAAGAGGAGCCTCCTGAAAGACCCTACGGAGGTAACTTTCCTTAAATGCTTCCCTTTTAAGGTGGTTGTGGCTATTGTTGTTATATGCCATCCAGTTGCACTTGACTCATGGCAACCCTGATGGGGTTTTCAAGTTAGGTGAGATGAAAAGGTAAAGACATCACCCCACTTGTTCTTCTAACAGTGCCACCCCTTGGTGGGTTTCCATGGTTGAGCAGAAAAAGTGAACCAAAATCTCCTGCAGCCTCATCTATCATTGCCTCCCCACCACCACCACCACCACCACTAAATAAAGAGGCGAGACACAAGCAATGGGTTTCATTGCTTGGGCCACAACTTTCTTAACTCTTAACTAGAGATGGGCACGACTTAGCGGTATTTTCGTTTTCGTTTTCGTTTTTCGTTTTCGTTACGGAAACGAAACGAAAACGAAAATCGGCACCAACCTGGACCGAAAACGGAAACGAAACGACTAATTTCGAGCCAATTTTCGTTTTTCGTTACTGGAAAAGCACTCAATTGAGCTAAATGGGGAGAAACGAAAAATTTTTCGTTTTCGTTTTCGTTTTTTCGTTTTCGTTACGTAACGAAACGAAAACGAAAAATTTTGAAATTAGCCCACGAAAACGGAAACGAAACGACTCAGACCCTAGCCGAAAACGAAAACGAAAACGAAACTTTTTTTCTGAGTCGTGCCCATCTCTACTCTTAACACAATAGAAAGCCTCTGAAATACCAGTGATTGTGAATTCTGGTTTCTCGGGTAGTGTATACTCCTGGGAATAGGAATACTGTAGGTGGACATCTATTGAGCTTCTGCTGGGCAACTCCCTTGGCCCAGGACCCCATTACCCATTGTCAGCCTTGTGTGGCCGTCTCAACAGGTGGAATATACTTAGGTCCATCTCTATCCTATTATCATGAATATACAGGGCACAAACCAAAAATCAATCCAAAATGTTTATGGAAAATTGATGATTCATTGGTTTGGGTCAGTTTGGGTTCATCCAAACTGGACAAAGAGAGGCTGAGAAGCAGTTACATGCACAGGGGCAGTGGGCAGGTAGCTGTTGCGATACCTCATGTTTTTTTAGTAAATAATTCTTTTGACAAACTGGTAGCTGTTGTACTACTGGGTTGTATTAAAATAAATATTGAATGAACCAACAAATTGATTCATGGTTCAGTGGTGGGGGGAGGGAGAATCAGAAACATGTGGTTTGTGGACTTCACTGAACCACGGATCAAGATGAACCAGCATTTTGCTCTTTTATGTCCATCTCAACTCATGAATGGAGGCTGGTGTAGCCCAGGGATGTCTCAGAAGACCACTCTTACTTATGCACCTTCATCTCATAATATATGGTACCTATCAATGGACCCTCATCCTTAGGCTGCCCTATTTCCAAGCCTCATCCCACTAAAATTTTCCAAATCCTAAAATCCCCTGCTGGGTCCCTTTGCCTGTTGAACTTTAATACAAAAGCCAGCACTGCTAGCCTCCCTTGAACAGAATGTTGAGCTAGGCCACTATCCCTCATGCAAATGCAAAACTACATAAGCTGAGTAGAGATGGTCACAAAACAAAATTGTTTTTGTTTTGTTTTTCATTTTTCATTTTGTTTCCTAATGAAACAAAAAATGAAATGCCTTTTTAAAGTGAAATGAAATGAAATGAAAATTTTCACTTCATTCCATTTCATTTTTTATCTTTTAATTTTTTATTATTTATTATAAGCACCAATCAGCTGATTGGTCGTTGTTAAAAAATGCTGATTGCCAGCAGGGCCCTGCATGCCAGCTGATTGGTGCTTGTAAAAAAGAAAAAGCACCGATCAGCCAGCAGGGCACCAACTAGTTGTCAAAAAGAAAGAAAGAAAGAAAGAAAAATAAATAATAAATAATAAATAATAAATAAATATTTTTTAAAAAATCATTTCAAACGAAGCGAAACAGAAGAAAACAGAAAATGAAATGAAATGCCATCTTCACATTTTGTGCCCATCTAAAGCTGAGGCACGGGAATAACCCATAGCACTGACAGTGTGGATATCAATCTGTGGTAGCCAGTAAAATAGACCAAGAACAGCTTAGACATATTCTCTCGTCCTTGTCATTACCTGGTGCCTGGGATGCAGCTTGAACAAGCCACCTATGGACTCACAAAACCAGCACAAGAAGGTCCTGCCTGTGGCCACAATCTAGCAAGAACCATTAGGTAATAGACAATCCATTTCTGTAACTCCCTGAACGACAGCTTTCTGCTTGCCATTAAGGTATTGATGCACCCTGAGTCTTGCCGGCTGGTTGTTTAGTGCCCTTCAGGCTTGAATTGTGACGTCAACCTCAGTATGCAAGAAGGTAAGGCTGGCCGTGGGCTCCTCTCTCTAGGAAAAGGCAGCCCTAGTTTCCTCACCAACTGAGGGAGGCCTGGCATTTCCTAGAACCCACTGCTCCAGCAAGCAAATGCTCAACTGACTAATGAGCCATGTCACTCAGACCTCTCAGAACTCACATTGCCCACTCTGCCAACATGCTAACCTTCTCAGAGGCCACACAGGAAACTGAGCAGCCCATGGGAAGTGCCCTATCCATGGAGTAGCCACCTTCAAAACAAAAACTTAACGATTCCACACCATCTGGACGGAGAAGCAGCAGATGGAACACTGACTTATGGTTGTACTTCATAATGTCCATGCCCCTACCACAGACATCCAACAACCACCCAACTGGGACATCAAAACAAGTACATTTAATTGCCTAAAAAGGATGAGTAGGAATTCTAGCCTTCTGCCCTTTCAATTTCATCCAGTGGCTCCACTCCCAGCACATTCTGTTGGGATAGGCTATGGCAGTGGTGGCAAACTTTAGGCATTCCAGATATTTTGGACCACTACTCCCACAGTCCTTTGTCATTGGAAATCTAGGCTTGGAATTCTGAGTGTTGTGGTCCAAAACATCTGGAGTGCTGTAGGTTCGCCACCACTGGGCTATGACATTAAAATGCAGGTCCTGCAATGAGCACCTAGGTCAGTGGGGACAAACTTTTGGCACTCCAGATGTTTTGGACCAGAACTCCAACAGTCCTTTGTCACTGGCAATGTAGGCGTGGAATTCTGGGAGTTGTGGTCCAAAACATCTGGAGTGCCAAAGATTCACCACCACTGGCCTAAGCCATAATCCCAAAAAGCTCACCTGCAGGCAGTCACAGCATGCTAGGTGGCCATCTTCCCTAGGCCACCAGTGCCTCCCATTCTATGCTGCAGGCACCTAGCTGGTTTAGCCAATGGCTTCACACACACACACACACACACACACACACACACACACACACACACAC
>JAHTLZ010003547.1:39034725-39045115 GCA_023846285.1 Phrynocephalus versicolor
CACACACACACACACACACACACACACACACACACACACACACACACCAGGAGAGGGAGAAGGCATGCCAATGATCCCCCACATGGTCATCACACCTTTGCTGCCTATTTCAGGACCTTCCCTAAGTCTCCTTGCCCTAAAGCAGGCATGTCCAAACTTTGGCCCTCCTGATGTTTTGGACCACAACTCCCAGAATTCCAAGCCTGTATTTCCAATGGCAAAGGACTGTGGGAGTTGTGGTCCAAAGTTTGGACATGCCTGCCATAAAGTATCCACCTCATGGTGAAGGAGAATGCCCCAACATGGCTGCCACCTTGCCCTCAAGCCCCTCTTGGGCCACCGACCATGGTCTTCAGGAGTCACCCTGTTAATCCACTCCTTCTCACTACTTCCCATCTGGCAGCAGCCAAAAAGAAATCTGCAATGGTGCAGAGAAAGCCTTTCAGGCTTCCTATCCCACCCCTAACCCTGAAAAGGCTATGAGACACTTGTACCACTCACCATGCCCCACCTCCTCCCTAGTGTTGAAGGGGAAAATGCTCCCCTTCTTTGCAGCTGCTTAGCAGCGTGTGAATGGAGGCAGTACTCTCTCTACATCACACTGTCTAGCTCTTTCAAAGCAGAGATGGGCACCGGATCAAAAAAAAAGGTGTTTCAGTTTTTTGTTTGTCGTTGAGAGGTCCGTTTCATTTCGTTTCTGTTTTTTGTGAATTTTTGGGAAAAAATTGTTATCATTTTTATTTTTTCGTTTTTCATTTCTACCCGCTTTTTGCATGATTTTTAAACCAGTTCTGTGCGGGGGCGTCCCCCAATGCCCCAGACCAGAGGGAAAACACTAAAAAAATTGATGCTGGCAAAGAAACAGTATAGAATAGGTTCGCAGAGAGGCTGCAAAGGCAGCAGTGGGCGTTGCCCAGGGTGCAAGGCAGCCACAGAGTGACTGCACTGCAGGGCAGGGGAGGGTACTCACCGATTGGTATGCACGAACGCACACAGAGAGGCTGGAGGACTGAAGCTAGTGTCGCAGAGACAGCAATCCCACCCTAACTCCCACCAGGGACTGCAAGGAGGACGGGGGCTGCCAGAGCTTTTTATGTCCTCTGTGGCTGCCAGACCTGCCCAGTCTGCAACATGGGCATGCTATTGGTTGAAGTTTTCCAAGAATTTACATGATCCCATCACATGGCTTGCCTCCATGTTGTGGCTGGAGTGGCAACATCCATTTTGTCATCCTTAAAGTGAAAAGAAAAATACATCACGATAGGAGAAGACAAAAACAAATGTTTTAAGGACCCCAACCCCCTGGTAGGTAATAATTTCAAATAATTATCGCATTATTGCTGCATTTTTATGGATGTCCAGGGCGTTTTAATACCCAATAAATCAATATTAGGCATCTGGGAGCCATTTTGGGTCGATGTACCCTAACTCCCCTTAAAGGAAAAAAAATACAGCGATCTGAGAATAGACATAAATGCACGTTTTAAGGACCCCCCGGTAGGTATTATCAGATAATATAAATAATTATCGCTGCATTTTTATGGATGTCCAGGGTGTTTTTTAACATTTAAAACAGCTCATTTCATTGCACACTGCCATTAACGAAAATGAAACGTAACGAACAATTTTCATGGTTCTGTTCGTTTCATTCCATTTTCATCACAATTTTTGTTTGTCATTTCGTTATGTAATGAAACAAATAACGAATAATGGAAATGAAAAAATGTTCATTTCGTGCCCATCTCTATTTCAAAGTACCAAGAGACAATGCTATAGTGACACTTAGTGATGGACAGTACAATCCCCTCACTTTTTTAAATGTCCCCTTTCTGTCTTGAAAATCAATCAGAAAAACTCTATTCGTGTGGATGAAGAAATGTGTATGATTATCAAAGAAAAACAATGTCCAGCCACCAGCACTGAGCAAAAGGAATTTGGTTTGACTGTTCCCAGCATGGAGAGAAAAACATTTGTTCCTGCCACCATTGCAGTTGTTTTACATGAGGAACCGTTCAGCTATGGAAGCCTGGCTGAGCTCACAGGGATGCAGAGCCAGCTCTTTTCGAGTTAATCACTCAGCACATTCAGCCTAAATGAGCAAATGCCGTAGCATTGCCTTCATTTTTGGAATAAGACTCCAGCCCAGTCTGACAAGTTTACAAAGCTGTTCTTAAAGTGTGGTAGCTCTCATGCATAAAGAAGAAACCAAGCTGTCCTTCCAGGTAAATAAAGTACACAGTGGCAGAGTTTTCCTTCCACTGCTCCTTTCATGAAAGGATGTTGTTCTCCCTCTCTCTCCCTCTCCCTCTCTCTCCCTCTCCCTCTCCCTCTCCCTCTCAGTTTTTTGGATCCAGCCACCATCCTTCCAACTCTTTTTTCCTGTTGCTGTCACCTTCTTCTCCCACCATCTACTGTGAGGTTAGAGTTATGTATTTGGCATTAAATTAGGTTGAACCACAACTGAATGGCCCAGGGTCACCCATTGATCTTCCCAGCTTGGAAGGGAACTCAAGGTTCCCCAGTCTTAATCATTATGTACTCCTAAGTCAATCCTGACTTATGGCAACATTTCCAGGGTTCTCTGGGTAGGGAATACTCAGAAGTGGTTTTCCCTTCCCTTCTTCTGGAAGTGCTCTGGAGTTGTGCTTCTTGGCCAAGGCCACAGCTGGCTGGCTCTTCTCCCTAAAGAGTGGGGAACTGAAATCTCAACTTCTAGGTCCATACACAGATAGCTAACCTTCTGAACTATCCAGCCATCCTAACCTCTCACTGATGTGCATTCTTGTCTTTTCTTCTTCTTTTTCCCTTTTCTTGTCTTGCAAGCAAGGCAACCAAGGTGAATGGAAAAGCTGAAAATAAATTGCCCTCTGTAGAATGAAAAGAGACCCAATGGGATTGTTTGGGTAGAATTTGCTGTCTTCTGTGCTGTTAAGTCCTTTCTGATTGATAGTGAGTAGAGATGGGCATGAAATGGTGATTTGTTTTGGTTCAGTTCGTTTTAGGGTTTGGTTTGGTTCGTTTCATTTTAAATGATTTTTTTGAAAAAATTGTTTCATTGGTTTGTTGATTCATTATTCATATTCCCCGCTTTGCGCGATTTAATCCATTTGACAGCGTGTGGGCGGGAAAAACATTTTTTAAAAAATAAAAAACACAGACGTTGAAACAACTGCACAATTTATCCTCATCATTCACATCATCATTATCATCATCAGTCATCAACACATCATCCTTACCGGGTGGCGGCAGTGGCGGCAGGGTGACCCTGGCCCATGTGACAGGGGCTTTTTGAGGTGCTGGCTTGGGGCCAGCATTTCTCTCTCTCTTTCTTTTCAAGCGATGACCGTGCAGCCCCTGGGGCCCGGTCGGTGCTCCTTTTTAAAATTATGTTTTAATTTTTTTTTCAAGTGCTGATTGTGCAGCCCCTGGGGCCTGGTCAGTGCTGGTTTTATTTTTTAAATATTTTTCTTTATTTTAGGGTGCCACCCCGGCCACCCCTGGGGCCGAGTCATCACTCCTTTTTTTAAAATTATTATTGATTCATTTTTATTGTTTTAGTTAATTTTTTACTGCCAACCACATGGCCCACACTACAGCTGTAGCTTGGGCTGGTCAGCTTTCCCCCCCCCGGTCACCCCTCCCTGCAGCCAGGAAGACCGGACCTCCAGGAAGACATCTCTGGCGCCACCATTAATGAAATAAACCGAACTGAACCAATTATTTTCGGTTCAGTTTGGTTCGTTCTAAATCCACTCTGGGGTTTTTTGTTCATTTCATTATTTATTTATTTATTTATTTAACTTATATGCCGCCCACTACCCAAAGGTCTCTGGGTGGCTTACAATCCAAAGAATAAAACAATTTAAAATAGTTAAAAGTGAATTATCAATAAATCATCAATAAAATGTAATGAAATGAATAACAAATAACAAAATGAACTAATAGTTCATTTCGTGCCCATCCCTAATAGTATGTGAGATACTTCAGGAGTGATTTCACCATAACAATCTCCCCAGTGATTTGCCATGGCTGAGTAGGGATTTGAACCCAAGTCTCTTAAGCTATAGTGGTCACTCTATATCTTCCTATTAAGGGTAACAGAACAGAGGTCACCAGTTCTGGAAAGTCTTGTTGTCACTGAGCTGGAGCGTCTGGCTATGGAGCAAGAGGTCAGGAAGAATTGGATTCCCCCCTACGCCCCCAAGCAAAAGCACCCATCTGTGTGCTTAAAGGGCAACCAGTGTGGTTCTAGAGTAAGCCCCACACTAGTAAAGCACTCCTGAGTACTCTATACTTAGAAAGCCCTGGAAAACACCATCATATGTTGGAAAGGACTTGAGGGCCCATAATTATTATTCAGTTAAAAGTGACGAAGGTCAGTATCAGCATAGATGGTTCCATGGGAAACACCCCAGGTTCAGTCTTGGTTGTCTCCAGGCAAGTCTGGAGAAGACAGTTCTCTGAAATGCCAGGGAGTATCTACTGGTCAGTTTGTCCAATATCTAATGAGAGGCCGGTCGGCGGGAAAAATGAAAATTAAAAAGCCATTGACTGGCTTCCCCACGCGCCAGCTGGTCAGTGGGCAGAAAAGACCCACTGACTGGCCTCCCCATGCGCCAGCTGGTCAGTGGGACAAAAAACAAAACAAAACAAAAAACACCAACCGGCCTCCCTGCATGCTGGCTGGTCAGTACGAGGGAAAAAATGCCCATTGGCCTCCCCGTATACCAGCTGGTTGGCAGGACAGGAAAAATACCTAATGAGAGGGATTAAAATTCAGACTCCTTGTAATAATGCAAACTCTGTTATCATAGGATAGTCTCACACTTACCCCATGGGGAGAAAAATATCAATAAAGTAAGTTTGATTTTATATGAATGCCACCTTGAATTGCCATCATGTTTCACCGCTGGAGATGTCTCCCACCATTTTGTGGAATCCACATGCATTCCCACCATTTACCTCTTATCAGTTTAACGTATAATGAATGCCCCTTCTGTTCAAAAGAACACAGTAGCAGCCACATTTAGCAGCCACAGCAAATGACTAGACTAGTACAGTGGTCCCCTGCCCTTTCACAGTTCATATAAAAAAGCCCCCCCCCGGGGTAAGGTGGGAAAGGCCTGCTTCAGACCTCCCGTACTTACCCCAGGACTGGCGCTGCCCTGAACAGGCCTGCAAGGGCCTTCCCGGGCCTCCCTGTAAACCGGAAGTGACTTCTGGTAAACCGAAAATCATTTCTGAGGTCTCAGAAATGATTTTCAGCAATCTGGAAGTCACTCCTGGTTCACAGGGAGGCCCTTTTGGGGCCCACAGAGGCCCAGGAAGGCTCTTGCAGGCCTGTTCGGGGCAGTGCCAGGCTGTGGATAAGTACAAGAGCCCCCAGCTAAGCTCCCCAGTAGACATGGGCACGATTCAGTGAAATTTTCATTTCCGTTTTCGTTTTTTCATTTTTGTTAGGTAATGAAACGAAAACAAAAAAATTCAAAAACAAAATGAAAACGAAAACAAAAAAATTTGCCGTGTTTTTCATTTTCGTTGCGGCAAACACATTGAACTGAAAAGAATGCTAATGAAACAGAAATTTTTCGTTTTCGTTTTCGTTTTTCATTTTCGTTAGGTAACGAAACGAAAATGAAAAATTTGCAGAAAAACCCAACGAAAACGAAAACGAACCGAAATGGACCCCCAAACGACCAAACGGAAAACGAAAAACAATTTTTTTGAGTCGTGCCCATCTCTGCTCCCCAGGCCCGACCCGACCTGCATCCGCATATCACAGATTTTCAATTATCGCAGGTCAAGTTGGGTCCCGAAAGCCCGCAATAGGCCGGGGGTGGGGGGTCACTGTATTTTTATTTTGAATTTTTTAAAATGCTGTTACTACTGCACCAGCATGCCCAGCCCTTCCATTACAAGAGAGAAATAGCCAAAGGTGCCAAGTAAATGGTCCCCAGCTCCTATCTTTCCAGGACAGGAAGGAAAGATAGGAGCTAGCTGTGGAAATGGTGCATTATGGTAGCGCAACCTCATAATTTATGAATGTTATTTCAGATATGACTGTCTGGTAGCATTGGACATACATCAGCATTAAAAGTCAACCTTCCGCAATACTGGCATCATCCCATTTCTTGCACCTTTTCTCCCTTATTGGAAAAATGGAACACCTGCAATGATTCCCTGTCAAACAGCTGCAGGTAAAAGCAGCCTCCAAATATTATTTATCGGCCTGCAGATGCAGATTACACGGACACTTTATTACCTGCTAATTTACCACCTGCTGGCTGAAGGATGGTACAAGTCTAGCGTTTGTTTTATTAGAATTCATTATGCCATTAACCTTTCACTCCTCTGGGCCACATGGAAGGATTCCTTCTGGTTAAATCACTCCTGTAATAACCCTCTCCAAATGAAAACAGTGATTCATCGCAACCTCGTGGAAAGTGCAGTGCCAAGTAAATTATTTCATAAGGCCTCGTACAATGCATATTTTTGCATCAACAAATGGGTGAAATGCAAGTCCCAGCAGAACAGCAGGAAGAGCCAAGCATTTATTCCTCTGTGTAGTTTGCTTTCCTGTGGGTTCTGTTTGTTGTTTGTTCTTTGCATGTCATTAGCTTTTTAAAAAAATAGGTCACCGTTATGTATTTTAGACAGCCCCTCTCTTTCTCTTGCTTATATTAATAAATTTGTATTTAAGGGCATATATCTAATGAAAGAAAACCAAGGATGGGCATGAAATGGAAAAATAATGTTTGATTCCATTTTGTTTCGTGCTCACCGCCATTTTGTTTTGCTTTGCTTTGTTTCATGCTCATCCCCATTTTGTTTCATTTTGTTCCTTATGAAAAAAAAATAAAATTTCATATGAAATGAAATGGAATGGAATGGCTCCCCTGGATCCTAGAGGCACCAGATTTGGTGTCCGGGACTCCAGGAGCCATTTTCTGAGGGCTCCTGCCAAGCTGTCAATGACTGGAGCCCTTTAAACCTGGCCCAGTCAGCACTAGGGGGTCCCCCTGGTGCCGAATGGGCCAGGTTTAAAGGACTCCAGCCATTGACAGCTTGGCAGGAGCCCAAAAATAATGGAACAAAACGGTTTGTTTCAGTGGGGAAATGACTTTTTTGTTTCATCGATAACAAAATGCTGCTTCCTCGTTTCGTTTCGTTTCATTTTGTTTCGTTATGTAACAAAATGATGGAACAGCATTTCATTTTGCATTTCCTGCCCATCCCTAGAGAAAACTATACTTTTGAGTAGAATATGCAGAGGGAGAGGAACATATTACTGAAGTGCTATGAAAAACAACCCCAAACACTGTGCATTCTCATGAATGTGTTAGGGAACAGTTCTTTCTCAAGCTTATTGTATTAGCATTCTATTCCAACAGCTTTGCCAGACTTTTGTAGTCTTACTACTACTCAGTTTTATTTTATGGACAGCACAATGGCACACTAAGTTGGAGATGAGGATAGGTTTTGAGGTGTTTCTCCTTGGGAGTGTTTCTCTTCTCTTCTCTTCTTTCCTTTCCTTTCCTTTCCTTTCCTTTCCTGGTAAATAGCTCAATGGGTTCAGTATCTGGCTGTTGAGCCAAAGGCTGGAGGTTCAATTCCCCACTGTGCCCCTTGGGAGCAACGCCAACCTGTGTGGCCTTGGGCAAGCTGCACAGGCCCAGGGTTAACATAAGAACATAAGAAGAGCCATGTTGGATCAGGCCAAAGGCCCATCTAGTCCTGTATCTCACAGGGGCCCCACCAGATGCCTCTGGGAGTACACAAGACTAGATATCTGTCTCATGATATCACTCCCCTGCATCTGGTCCTTGAAGTACCCCAGTTATAAGCCTGGAGATTACACATCTCCATCATGGTTTGTAACCTGTGATGGACTTTTCCTCCAGGAATCTGTCCAATCCCCTTTTGAAGGCATTCAGGCAGGGAGTTCCACAGACTAACACGCTGGGTGAAAAACATATTTTCTTTTGTCTGTTCATACTTTCCCAGCCCTCAGAGTGCATCCCTCTAGTTCTGGTAATTTTTGAGAGGGAGGAGCATCCCTCTAACCACTTGACTCATGCCCTGCATTATTTTGTACGTCTCAATCACATCGCCACCTCAGGTGCCTTTTTTCCTGACTAAAGAGCCCCAAATGTTTTAGCCTTTCCTCATAAGGGAGGTGCCCCAGCCCAGTAATCATTTTAGTCGCTGTCTTCTGCACATTTTCTAGTTCCACTACATCTTTTTTGAGATGCAGTGACCAGAATCGTACACAATACTCCAGAAGAAGGGAAGGGGGAGTCACCTCTGAGTACTCTTTACCTGAAAGATCCTGGAAAGGGTCCCCATAAGTCAGATATGATTTGACAGCATGCAATTATTATTAAGTTGGCAAGAGTTAGTACAATACCCAGAGTTCTCTAGCTAGCATGACTAGTTCCATAGATTGGTAACCTTTTTTTTTTAATTTTAATTTTTAATTTTTAAACATAAACATAAATCAAAAAACATAATACACCTACTTAAAATATTAGTGTTCCCCTCCCCCAGGGTTCTTATATCTTGCATACATTATTCTAGTTTTTTCCCCTTTTTATCCACACCCCCCCAAATCCTTCCAAAAGTATATACAACCATTGCCTGGTTTCCCCCTCCTTCCCTTTAAATAACACAGCTTTTATAAATTCTTCTCATTTTTCAATAAATCTGTTAATCTTTACATAGATTAGTTACCTGAAAGAGCCCTGCTTTCTCTAAATTCAGATTAGTCAGAGTTGTGGAGGAACAGTGTTGTTATAGAGACATTGAGTCAGTTGGCAGAGTTCAGCGGGAAGCCTTCTCCTGCACACCTTCGACCAATGGTCGGTGGGAGAAAAAACAAAACAAAACAAAAAACACCAACTGGCCTCCCTGCCTGCCAGCTGGTAAGTATGAGGAGAAAAATGCCCACTGGCCTCCCCATGCATCAGCAGGTCAGCAGAAGAGGGGGAAAACACAGACTGACCTCTCCATGCCCCAGCTGGTCAGCGGGAGAAAAAAAACCTGCTGACCAGCCTCCCTGCATACCAGCTGGTTGGTGGGAGAATAAAAATCACCGACTGGCCTCCCCGTGTGCCAGCTGTTTGGCAGGAGTAAAAAAATATTGCTGACCGTCCTGCCTGTGCGCCAGGTTTTCAGTGGGGGGGGGGAAACCTGCTGATCGGTCTCCCCACATGCCATCTGGTTGATGGGAGCAAAAAAATAAATAAAAAGAAAACTGCCGACCGGCTGGCCTGGCCTCAGCAGTGTAAAAAAAGAGAGAGAGAGAAATGAAAAACAAAACAAAACAAAATACAAAATGATTTTTTTAAAAAAAATATTATTTTGAAATAAACAAAATGAAACAGTGAAAAAGAAACAAAAAACAAAAACAAAACACCATTATGGTGTTTTGTGCCCATCTCTAGTATACCATAGTCTCCAATCTTGTGAGGTACTAGTCCTCTTCTGTTCAGCGCTAGTTAGACTTCATCTCGAGTAACAGTGTCTGGTTCTGGACTCCACACTTTAAGAAGAATGCAGAGTCACTAGAATAAGTTCAGGAGAGGTGAAGAAAGATGATGAGGGAGCTTGAAATCAAGGTCATTGAGCAAAGATTGAAGGAACTGGGCATTAGAGATGGGCATGAAACAAAAAAATGAAATGTTTCATCATTTTGTTAAATAACAAATTACTTGGTTAGGTAACAAAATGGTAGGACTCGTTTCATTTTGTAAAGAAACTTCATTTCCCCACTCTAGAACAAAATAGTTCATCCTAAAGGAAATGGCAGGGGAGATTCCTCAAGATTATTATTAAATTACCACACAGCAGACAAGATAACTACACTGGATTTTGTACTACAAATCACTAGTCAGATGCTTCCCAAGCATTTAAAACTATGTGATGTATTGACAAATTATGTGAGCAGATCCCAGTAAGGGGGCTTTCTGCAGCTGACTGATGGTGACTTTGGTGGTTACTTCACATCCTTCCTCAAGCCGAGGTGAACTTGCCTCCGTGTTGAAATCGGTTTTCAACACGGATCGAGAAGTGGATTGAAAAGATTCCCGAGCTCTAAGACAGGAATCTCTCACCCCACGTGGAGCGCAGTTCAGAGGGTGTGGTCGGGGTGAACCCGGATTGACCCCACAAGGATGTGAGGTTCTGTTCCTTTGAACTCGGATTGACCCCACAAAGGACGTGAGGTTCCGTTCCTTTGAACGGATTGACCCCACAAGGATGTGAGGTTCCGTTCCTTTGAACGGATTGACCCCACAAGGATGTGAAGTTCCGTTCCTTTGAACTCGGATTGACCCCACAAGGATGTGAGGTTCCGTTCCTTTGAACTCGGATTGACCCCACAAGGACGTGA
>JAHTLZ010003547.1:39068492-39081092 GCA_023846285.1 Phrynocephalus versicolor
GTGTGTGTGTGTGTGTGTGTGTGTGTGTGTGTGTGTGTGTATTTAAAGGCAGCCACGAAGATCAAACCCAATCACATATCACATAACTAATTCCTGCTACTAGGGATTTTCAGAGTCCTGAGCAAAGTAGGTATCTCTTACACTTATATGTGAGACAAAGCACACCTCACCTTGATAATCTATACACTGTGTCTGCAAGATGGAGAGAAAGTGTGTGCACAGAACAATGCAGGAAATGTAAAATGATTGGAAGCATATATTATGGGAAGATGTGCATTAAAAAGCTTTAGTCAAGGAGGGTGATAACATGCACATGAGCTAAATGAGCAAATAGTTGTGCACATTAAAATGAGAATGGACATTTGGAAGAAAAAAGACTCAAGTGATACAGAAGAAAAAAACAGGAAGAAAATGCAGATGGAGTTTGGAAGAAAATTCAGTGAAGTGAAATCACAGTAACTCCAATATAACTCTCAGATTTTAAGTTATTGCACATCAAACAGACCCCTCTCCTCATGCTCTCTGTTCCACACAACATCCTCACACAATATTCATTTTTATATAGGGCTCATTGTGACATATTGTTGTTTCTTTCTGCTCATAACTGATGTTTCTTTAAGCAATGCCTAAGTCATTCTTCCACTGCATTAAGTAATTCCCTTTCATTTTGGTAGGAGAGAAGTAAGTGCACTCTTAAATCTCCCACTGAAATCTACGTAAATTAATCATGCTTAGCTTTGTATAGACCATGCCTGTGATAATTGATTTTGTGTCACCAGCCAGATGAAAATATGGGAAAAGAATGGAAGTTAAGACAACAGAGGCAGGCCATGGGAAGAAGCAAGTGGAAGGAATGTCCTGGAGATCTGTGAGGTTAACTAACTACACATGGACACATTGGTGGGTCTAAGCAGGCCGAGTCCATGCAGCAGCTCCCAAATGAGCTAGCCTGGGCTCAAGGCTTTTTTATTAGTTACAATAACCAAGCATCACAAGGGGTGGAGACAGGCCTACGTGCCAGGGGTCAGCTAAACTGGTGAATTCCTGGGAAGGCTTATCTAGAGTAGCAAGGGTTTGGGCTGGTCACATAGCTGGGGTATAGAAGCATTATCTAAGGGCTACAGGCAGCTTATTTGTCCTACAACCCCCTATCACAGGCTTCCTAGCTGATCTGGGGGGGGGGGGAGATACAGACCAAGGTGGCTTCCTGAGTATATGGGCTATGGAATTCATTTCCTTCCCTCCGGGGCCTCCCCACTCAGATAGAGAGGTTTAATGATTCCCAAAGGCCCTACCTAGAGATGGGCACGACCAGAAAAAAATACGTTCCGAGTTGTTATGTGTTGGAGCCGGCCCGTTTCGGGTCATTTCCGTTTATCATGAAATTTTTCAAAAATGTGTTGTTTCCGTTTGTCATCTGTCGTTTGTACAGTGGTTTAGGGGGAGGGGTGGGCCCTGGGAGGCACCTCTGTGGGTGCCTCTGAGTTGACCCAGAAGGGAAGGGAAGCGTAACACGTAGCTGCTGCGTACCAATTATGTAGGGTTGTTATTGTGACAGGAAACCTCGTCGGCACTTCGCGGTCTCACTAAGAACATTATGTTAGCCAAATTAGCCAGGGTTGGGGGTTAGTGTGTCAGAGGCACCTCGTTGGCGCTTCTCTGACTCACTAAGAAGGAAAGAATACTGGCGTACTGGCGTACAGGTTACGCTTAGGGAGGGAGTGGGTCTGGAGTTGGAGGCACCTTTCGATGCACCACTCTGACCCACTAAGAAGGGAAGTGTACTTGCGTACACTTGCGTACTTGCGTACGAATCTGGCTTAGGGTTAGGGTTAGGGTAAGGGCTAGGCTTAGGGTAACGGTTAAGGTTAGTGTTAGGGTTAGTGGGCTGCACCTCTGGGTGCCTCTGACCCACTAAGAAGACAGTGTACTGGCGTATGGATTAGGGTTAGGGTTAGGGCTAGGGTTAGGGTTAGGGTTAGGGTTGGTGGGCTTTTTATGCCTTCTCTGGCACATCCAGAAGTCTCAGCAAAACCTGGCCATGCGATTGGTGGAATGGCTCCAAAAATTTGCATGGTCCCATCCCATGACCAGCCCATCATTGCACGTGCGCAGGTGTAAAATAATAAAAATAAAAATAAAATAAAATAAAATCAATGGAGATGTTTTGTTGCAAGAAAAACACACTGCTGCTACTATAAAAAATCAGGCATTTAAAATACCTAATTTTCAAATGTTTCTGTGGTGCTTTGGTGGGTTTTTGGACCACGATTTAAAAATACATATTGCGGTCGCCATTTTGGATCCCCCCCCACCACATGGCACATGGAGACGACGAGGATGACCGACCCCCCCCCCCAGCCTGGTGCAAGCAGCCCAGGACTGGAGAGGGGGGAGGCCGGGATGCCCCCCCCAGAAACTACCCCTCTCTGGTAGGTGCCCTCACTTAGGCAGGCATATTTTCGCCTGCTTTTATGGCCGGAAACCAGGGGGGGGGGGTTATTTTTAAAACTTTTTTCCTGTGCTGCTTGGCATCACACGATCACCGTGATGCCATGAACGACAATGACAAATCAGACCCAATTTATCTTTATCGGGTCGGGTTCGAGCTGGAGCGGAGTAATTCTCGTTACCATTCCTCGTTATGTAACGGAAACGACGAACGGAAACGAGGATTTCGCCGAGTTGTGCCCATGTCTAGCCCTACCCATGCAGGCTGCTGGGGTACTGTCCTGCACCCCAAGAAGACATCCCAAGGAGAGATTAACCATAATCATGTTACAGTCACCCCCCACCATTTCACGGTTCAGGTACTGCGGTCCCACTATATTGCGGGACCTGCCCTGGCTCCAGCTGATTACTGCTGGGGTGGGGGAGAAAAAGTTTTATTTCCCCACCCCAGTGCCAATGAGCTGGAGCCCGGGGTGTGGGGAAGGGGGAGATGGTTTAAAAGCCCAGGCTTTTAAAACCTCCCCCCTTCCCCAAGCCCCGGATCCAATCCCCCATGCTGGGAGGCCACACGGGGCCACATGGGGGGTTGGGGGGCAATTGCATCACCCCATGCATCCAGGCCACGCTCCTCCGTGAGGCCTCAAGGCCATGCGGGCAGGCGCTGGCGGGAGGTCAGATCCTGCAACGCCGCTGGCGCGCACCATCCCAAGACTTCTGAGACCGGTGCGTGGTGGCGGTGGCAGGGGGATCTGATTGCCCATCGCCCCCCAGGCCCCTCCCGACCCACATCCACATATTGTGGATTTTCCGTCATCGCAGGTCGGGTAGGTCCCTAACCACGATAGGCAGGGGGTTACTGTATTTGAAGTCAGTTCTGATTAATGATTTTTAAAAAAGTTTTCTAGAGAGTATTCAAAAATGGTTTCCCACTCTCTTCTTCTTGGGGCATCCTAGGACTGTACAGCTTGCCCAAGGCCACCCAGACTGGCTCTTCTCCCAGGAAGGCACAGTGGGGATTTCAAACTCCCAGTCTCTGGCTTCTCACTACCTAAATCACTGAGCTATTTACCAGAAAAGAAAAGAAGAAAAGAGAAATCCCCTCACGGCCTATCACCATCTCGGAAATAGTGTGCCATTACTTAACTGACTGTGTTATCCAGCCAGCTGTCCTAGAGATTAAGCGACTGAAATTCTTGTTTCAAAAATAAAATAAAATAAAAAGTCCAAGCCAGCATTAAAACAGACAAGTGCATTAACAATTTTAAAATAAGCCTTTTATTACTTAATATATTTTCACCTAAATTCTAAGTATAGCAGGAAAGCAGAGCACACAGCAGCGCCCCATTAATATTTCAAGCCTTAATGTGCTAGACAGGGAATAAGTTATTACATCTGTTGCCCTCTGGGAAGAAAGAATGAAAAGCGCAAAAATGGTTCTCCCCCGTTAGGGCTGAATCACTAGGAAGAGCAGCTGATGTATGCAGTAGAGGCACAAAAGAAAAGCTTACAGCAGCTTTTGTGTCATCATTAGGAGCCGACGCGGCACTCCGTAGCCCCGGTGGCGAGATTAGGAGGCACGGCGGAGCTTATTTGTTCTTCTCAAGGGGGGCTTTACAATTAGGGGAGAATTTCAAATGAGCATCATCTCAGGCACATTTGATGGTAATCTGTTTGGAAGAGCCTCCCTTTTCATGTCAGAATGGCAGCCCATGTACCTTTCTCTTGGAATGTTTACCAGAAAAGATGACAGGAATTTACCCCCTGTGCCGCCCCTGTGCCTCAACCCCCTGGAAGATCACTGAACAATGTGGCAGTTCCTGTCGAGGTGCTTCAGGGAACATTCCCACGTTGTGTTCTGTTCCTGCGCAAGGAAATGCCAGGTTCTTGGAGCAGTTCCTGGAGGAAATGAAAGCATCCCGCGAAGTTCTCTCCTTTACCGAAAAAGACAGACGCATCTGCCAGTTTCTTGAGCAAGCTTGATCGGCAAGCGACAGTGCCAGAAGTCTCTGATTTGTCTTTGTTGCCTTCTTTTCAAATAAAGATCACATCCTTTGATCGTGGGAGTTTTTGCCAAATAAAGCTTTGTGAGCTCCAAGGATAAAGGAAACACTAAAAAAGAGAGAGTGCTCTCCAGGGGTCCAGAGTAAGCATTTGGGCATCGGGCATTCCAACAGGTACATCCACTAATCGTCCGGAGGTTGAGTCATGGCAACTGGACTTCTTTTCTTGTGAAATCGATAAGTGTGTATGCATGTGTTGGGGGAGGAAGGTGAACAAGGAACAAAAGAATGTTACGTGGATGTTCTTGGGAGACTCTGTTTCTTACATGGACATTATGGTAGAGCATCCAGAGCTCTGCAAAGTGTGTGGTGTTCAATTGACACAAGGAGGAAAAAACATATACTTGCTGGACCTTCAGTCCCATGATCATAGGTCCACTAACAAAGGGACGGTGGCAACCAGTGGTAGAAAGGGGCCCACAGAGACAGCACAGGAGGGGGACTGGTAGCCATAAGAGAGCACTCAAATACAATTTTGAGGTGAAAGAAATTGCCCAGACTTCACTCAGACCAGGGTTCATGGGCCAGGGAGTGGGGGGGGGGGAGGAGGAATGTTTTGGGAACTATCTTGATTAATCCAGGTTTTAAAAAATTATCGCATTTGAAGTGGGAAGACTTCTCTAAAGAAGAAGGGCTGGCCAGTTGCATGCCACCTGAGGTGGTCTGTGTTTGGGGCCTGGCTGGCTCACCCTCAGCTAGGCAGAGTTATCTCTGGAGGAAGACCCCAGCATCAGCATCAACCCTCACATGCCTTGCTGCAGATTTGGAGGGTAAATCAGGGTCCTTGGTTTATCCAGCACTTCTGTCTATCTGTCTGTCTATCTGTCTGTTTTCTTCTTCTTCTTCTTCTTCTTCTTCTTCTTCTTCTTCTTCTTCGTGGATGGGCAATTTACACATTTGGTTCAAAAATACCTTGAGGCTTAAACAGTTCAAAACCCAGAGAAAGCGAAAGTGGCAATTCCCTCTTGCTTAATCTGAAGTCTCTAAGGATTCTAGTGAGTGCCTTGGAGTGAGTCAGCACCAGAGGAACAATAAACACCGGATATCAACACATTACACTTGTCTTGCTTCGCTCATAGCATTTCACAATGCATTCATTTTCTTTGGGTTACTCTGCCTGTTTGTTCAGAGGAGGCTGGATGCTCTGCTTGGTCCTCAGGCAATGGCCCGATTCATTTCCACTTTCTGGGGGCCTTTTCACATGACCCCTAAGATCTGTTGGCCACTTAAATTCGGACCAGAGATCTTGGGGGTTCGTTGCTCTTCCTGCATCCCCACCCCTCCGCACTTCCTTGCTCCTGTCTGCGTGAGGGGAGGGAGAAAAAAAGAGAGGAAAAAATGCAGGCTCACCTCCGAAGCCGCCCGGAGCCCCGTCGTCATCCTGATTCCTTCTCTTAAAGGGGAGGGAGGCAAAACAAAAACAAAAAAAAACAGAAGTGAGGAGAGCCCGGCACTCACCAGATTACCTCTGGATCTGGGGATTTTCACCCTCCGAGAGCAGGTACATGAAAAGTGTGCTGGGACGCGCTTAGGTGGGCGTGGTCGCACTTAATTTCCTGCAAACTCTGGAGCTGGTGGGGAAACAATTGTAAGCTCCGGAGCTGGCAGCCATTTACGGCGGAGTTTAGGGGTCGTGTACAAATACCTTGGGTTTGCAACCACTAGTTCTAATTCCACTTCTTGAAAACTTCTACCACTTGTGAAAATTCTGTTTTCATCCTTGTGCCACTGCCACATACAGCATATGGGTTCTGCTTGTGCCCCTTGTCCCAGAAGCAGTTGGCAGCCCCACCAGAGAAGAAGCAGGAAGTGGAGATGGTATTACCTGCCTCTGGCCACTTCCCTCTAAAACAAAAACAAAACACGAAAAAGAGGCCAAGTCAGAGGTGCAAACTCTCTCAATAATAGAAACAAAGACCAAAGACAAAGATCAGCATTCATGGAGCTGTCCCAAAGAAGGAAAAGAAGGGGAAAATTTTGGACTGTGCAACTATGGCTATATTGACTTGTAAACTAAAAGAGAGGGAGGAATATAAATTTGCACAGATATGGAATTTATTCTATACTTGGTTAGACGATAGAAAAGAATGACATGAAGTAGTAGTTGCCTGATAAATTTCAATTTAAGGAAAATAAGATAATGATTGACTCACTGATAAGTGGCATGACCAACAAGATATTATAATGTACTGTATATAAAAATTAATAATAATAAAATATGGAAACAAACCAAAACAAAGATGATGGCAATGAAGACGTAGGAGTAGAGATGGGCACGACTTAGCGGTATTCCCGTTTCCGTTACTCGGTTCCGTTACTCTACGGAAACGGTAATGGGAATTACTCCGCCAGACTTCGAGCTCGAACCAACGAACGAACAATTTTGGTCTGATTTGTTGTGCTCGTTCCTTGCATCGCGCGATCGCGCGATGCCACGCAGCACAGAAAAAAAGTTTTTAAAAGTTAAAAAACCTGGTTCCCGGCCAAAAAGCAGGCGGAAAAATGCCTGCCGTGCCTCAGGGCACCTACCAGAGGGGTTGTTTCTGGAGGTCCCCGGACTCCCCCCCATCCCCAGTCCTGGGCTGCTCTGGTGGGACTCGCCGCAGGCTCGCAGCCAGCAAAAAGCCCAGTCTCGCCGCCGGCCGCCGCAATTAAAGCACAAGCAAGCAGCACGGACGGCACAGGAAAAAACTTTTAAACTCTCCCCCCACCCATTCCCGGGCCAAAAAACAGACGGAAAAATGCCTGCTTGACTAAGGGCGCAGGGCACGTACCGGAGGGGTGGTTTCTGGTCTGGAGGGGGGGTCCCGGCCTCCCCCCATCCCCCGTCCTGGGCTGCTCTGGTGGGACTCGCCGCAGGCTCGCAGCCAGCAAAAAGCCCAGTCTCGCCGCCGGCCGCCCCAATTAAAGCGCAAGCAAGCGGCACAGACGGCACAGGGAAAAACTTTTAAACTCTCCCCCCACCCATTCCCAGGCCAAAAAGCAGGCGGAAAAATGCCTGTTTGACTAAGGGCGCAGGGCATGTACCGGAGGGGTGGTTTCTGGTCTGGAGGGGGGGTCCCGGCCTTATCCCCATCCCCCATCCTGGGCTGCTCTGGTGGGACTCGCCGCAGGCTTGCAGCCAGCAAAAAGCCCAGTCTCGCCGCCGGCCGCCGCAATTAAAGCGCAAGCAAGCGGCACGGACGGCACAGGAAAAAACTTTTAAACTCTCCCCCCACCCATTCCCGGGCCAAAAAGCAGGCGGAAAAATTCCTGCTTGACTAAGGCGCAGGGCACCTACCGGAGGGGTGGTTTCTGGTCTGAAGGGGGGTCCCGCCTCCCCCCCGTCCTGGGCAGCCGGACTCGCCATGCCATGCGGTGTGGGCGGGGGATCCAAAATGGGGCGGCGAACGCAATATTGTTTTTGAAATCGTGGTCCAAAAACACACAAGCACAACAGAAACACACGAAAATTTATAAACTGCCAGATTTTTTACAGTAGCAGTGGTTTTTTTCTTGCAAGAAAATGTCTCTCCTCTCCTCCTCTGTCCTCCATTGATTTTATTTTATTTTATTTTATTTACACCTGTGCAGTGCGCAATGATGGGCTGGCCCAGTGGCCTGGCCAGCCATGTGGGAGTGGAAGACCATGCAAATTTTTGGAGCCATCCCACCAATCACATGGCCACTTGGCCATGGAGACTTCTGGGATGTGCCAAAAAGCCCCCTAAAACCTGCCCTAGCCCCCTAGCCCCCTAACCCTAATCCTTGACTCCTTACCCATACATCACAGACTGTCTTCTTAGTGGGTCAGAGAGGCACCCAGAGGTGCAACCCAATAGCCCACCGTAACCTTACCCGTCAGTAGCCTAACCCTAGCCCTTGCACTAACCCACCCTAACCCTAAGCCAGATCTACTTGCATTGCACTACACGCAAGTACGATTCCCTTCTTTGTGAGACATGGCAGGTGCGACCCAGTCCTGATGGAGGGTCGTACCAGTGGACCAGGTCTCACTGTCTGGCTGGTATGCATATCCATATATGGTTATGCATGCCATTTTGCAGCAGCAGGTGAGAAGGGGAGACCCCCACGTTGAGGGGTCTCTTGGAGCCTGCTGCTGCCCCTTCCTACAGGGGGTGAGGATTGGAGGCACCCACAGGTGCCTCCAGGAGCCCGCTTTCCCTTTATAGCGGGCCAGAGGAGGCACCCACCCCACAGAGGTGCCTCCAGGAGCCCGCTACCCCCAAAAAAATACCAGTACTAACGACAACGAAAAAATGAAAAAACGAAAAAACGAACCGCCTAATTTTTGCGTTTTTTCGCGAAAAACAGAAACGAGCCGAAACGGGCTGCCTCCGACACACGACAACTCGAAAACGTCATTTTCCCTAGTCGTGCCCATCTCTACGCAGGAGGCTTTGATTAGGACAGTAACAGAGACAGCCTTCAAGAATACATAGAAGCAGAGACAGCAGAAGAGGCCTCATCCACCACAGCATGACAAGAGCATCAGGGGCTTCCAGCCAAGACATGACATATTGTTGCCCAAGCCACTGAGGAATTGGGACTCTCTCCCCTTCCTCCACTTTCTGATGTAAATAGCTTTCTCCAGGATATTTCCCAGCTGTGGAGTTACAGATTTGAGTGAGGGCTGCGTGAAGAAGGGAACAATCCTGATCACAAGCAGTGGGATCCAGTCCAAATACATCACTGAACTCTCACCTCTGTACCTTAGCCCAGGACTGTCTTTCTCTGCCCACAGACCCACAGGTTTGCAAAATCATTTGGCCTCATGACACCTTCTTAGGGCAGTTGGGGGGGTCACATGGCCTTTACCCATCCACCCCGGAGTCCCTTAGACTGCCTTATCTTCCAAATCCCCAGACACAACGTACTCCAGGAAAAAGCAGGGATAAAATGTCCATAGTTGCTCCCTGGAAGACAAAAACAAACAAACAAAGACATGGAGGACTGGAGGATTTATATTTCTGAATTGTAAATGGACCACAGTGGAGTCTTACCCATATGACTGATTTTTCCCAGATGAAGAGAGACTTAGGACTGACTGCCACTTGGATGTTAGCCTTGGAAATCCTGTCGACACCCACACTTAATGAACAAACATGGTCGCTTGGCTGACGACGTTTGCAGCCATCTGTCCAGATGGCTGAAATCCTGCCTCCTAGGTTGGCTGAGTGTTTCACTCAGGCCAGACAGCAATTCTTCTGCTGCCTAAAAATGTGTATCTTCGATAGGAATTGCCTCAGTTTGGTGAGGCAACGTTGGCCTCAGGAAGCCTCATTGGACATCTGTTGGTCCTAATAGACTAAATAACACAAAGGGTACACCCGGCACCTAAAAGGTGAACTGGGATGCCAGCCTTTGGTCATTTTGCTTAAATGGAGAGTTATATATCAGTGGCTCCTTTTTCTTTCAGATTCAGCTGGAGTGCTTATCTTCCAGCCGTTAGGAATGAATTAGAACAGAACCCCGTACCTTCACAGTACCCAACTGTCATTTCTAAGTACAGTTCTCATCATAGGTCCCAAACACTCTGCCATGCAGTTCTAAGGATGAGTGTCTTCCATTTCAAAGAACAGAGCCGAATTCTATAATAAGCACTTGACAGAGGACATTAATTGCATAAATAATGTTGAATGCCACTTGAGCCACTGACCACTAGGTGGACACTGGTTGTTGCATGACAGGCCGTTACTTCACGTCCCCTGTCTTGGAACAGGAAGTGGGAACTAACCGTGACAAGAGAATTCCCCAGCCCAGGGGCAGGTACAGCTTGTCATGTTCTGTTCCCGGTTCTGGGGGTGTGGTTGAGACAACATTTTGCTGTCATGCTATAGACGTGAAGTATGGATTTTTTTTTGTACTGGTCCCAAGAGGGAGAGCAAGGAGGGATGGTCGGGACGCGAAGTAACCACCTAGGATGGTAGGCACTACAACTGGGAGATGGCAAGATGGGTTGGAAGCTGAGGTGTTTGAGTTGCAGTTCCCCTAGACTTGGGTGGAGGAAGCTCCAGTCCTCCAAATATTTTGGACTGCAACTCTCAGAATTATGAGACTATATTGCCAATTGATAAAGAACTCTAGGAGTTGTGGCCAAAAACATCTGGAGGGTCAAAGATTCCCCAACCCTGTCCTAGACCAATCACCATGGGAGGGTTGCAAAGGTAGTGTTGGGGCCTTATGGACAGGAAGGGATGTGTTCTGTGAAAACAAGGCTTGGGAGAATTGCAGGGAGGTCTCTCGGAAGGGTGAGATTTGGGACCCCTTCTTTTTAGAAGAGATAGGGGCATTGGCCCAGAATGGCAGATGGTGAACTCATTGCTGTTGGGTGTGACAGATCACTACTGTCCAATTAAGTGATGGTTAGGGTACTCCTTGGGGGTGTTAATGGTTGTATATTTTCCAGAAGTTGGGGTATTATGACCCAGACCATCGGGAAATGAAGAAGAGAAAAATGGAAGGGCTTGCAAATAAGACTGGACGCTTTGGCCATTGCTTGCAAGGAGAGGCCAGCAAAGCCTGAGGTGGGGTAAACTTCTCCCAAATTTGTTTGCTGAGTGCCCCAGTCATTTCCCACACACTTGGCTAGTGCATTGGGGAGGCAAAATGGAGGCCTGTTTTTGGTTCAGACAACAGGAGGTTAATTATAGGTAGCCTAGGAGCAGTATAGTGTCACATGCGGTTTTGTGGGATGGCTTGGGAGTCAGTAACAACTGGTGACTGTCTACAACTATCTGACGTAGTTCATGGGTGAGTGCAGCCTACCTCTGATCAGGGAAATGATGTATTTTTGAGGAACCTGTAACAGGATCTGAGGAGCATTTTGGTCATGCTATTCAGAGGTCAACCTAAGGTGTACAATAGAACTGTTGTGATGGAAGGTACTACAGAAAATTGGAAAGTTCCACGGGGCATCACTCTGTGACTGGGAACCCCAGCACTTGGGCACTGCTTCATTGGGTCAAGGGCTGACCAAGGGCAACTGTTTGAGCCCAGTGTCAATCTTGTTTGAAGTCCTAGAGCAGTGGTGGTGAACCTTCGGCACTCCAGACGTTTTGGACCACAACTCCCACCGTCCTTTGTCATTGGCAAGCTAGGCTCAGGATTCTGGGAGTTGTGGTCCAAAACATCTGGAGTGCCGAAGGATCACCGCCACTGTCCTAGAGCTTCAGCAGGAAATGGCTTGGCAAGTTTTCCAGATGTGTGTTGGTGTTGCTCTTTCATGTTACTGCAAAGCATGAGGGATCTTGCCCTCATAGTACAGGACAGGCAGTTGGCAGAAGATCTATCTGCCTGCCTCAAGATCCATACTATGATGTGGCCCTCTGTGAAGTGAAGTTTAAGTAGTTAATCCCCTTAGTTCAACTCACCATTTCCTTCTGCCTTTTGTTCCTAGCAGGGGAGCCAGTGTGTTCTCAGTCCCACTCTTCCTGAATGTTTAACTATGGCTGTACTTTAAATCCCACTTACTCTAAGCCTAAATATTTTCTTAGTCGGGGGTAGTATTCCTGTTGTCAAGATACAAGATTAAAATAGAATTTTTGTGCAAACAAGAACCATACTCAATCTTCATATTCTTCGTGATAGCAGAGATCACTCCCTTTGTTTCACATCTTTTAGCTTCCCTTTGTTTGCCTCACCCTTAACATCTTTCTTTTTAAATGAAATAAATATGCCAGTCCTTCAATTTTTGGTATACTAAAATTTCTTTTAACTACATAATGCTCCCAGTGTCAAGTAACACAGTCTCCGCAAGCAAGGGGAAGGCAAATACCTCCACCTCCTCCTCCTCCTCCTCCTCCTCCTCCTCCTCATCATCATCATCCTCATCATCATCATGTGGTGCCTAAAGAACTTAGCAAGTATTTAGAAGAAATTGGAATTGGCAAAGTCACCATCAGTCAGCTGCAGAAAGCCGCCTTACTGGGATCTGCTTGCATAATTCGCCGATACATCACATAGTCCTAAACGCTTGGGAAGCGTTCGACTAGTGATTAGTAATACAAAATCCAGTGTAGTCTGCTGTGATGATGATGATGATAATAATAATAATAATAATAATAATAATAATAATAATAATAATAAT
>JAHTLZ010003547.1:39084666-39104120 GCA_023846285.1 Phrynocephalus versicolor
GGCAAGCCTCCTGGGAGAGCCGTCCTGCAGCTATGGGGAGCCCTCCCAGGGCCGGGGGCTACCTGAGCCGATGACAAGCCTGCCAGCAGGAGAGCAATCCTGTGGCCACAGGAAGTCCTCCCTGAGCTGGGCGCTGCTCCGGTCACTACCCCCAACAGGCTGCCACCCCCAGAGCACTGCCAAGCGCTGCCCTCCCTTGCGCCCCTTCCTCAAGGACCGATCTGCCGCACAATCCACCACCCCCGTTGGGTTGCTACCCCCGGAGCCCCGCACCGTGCCGCCCTAACCGGGGCCCTTCTCCCTGGGAACCACTCCGCCCCAAGAGCCGCCACCCCAGCAGATCCCCCCCGCACCCCCCCGGGCCTAGACCCAGGAAACCTGTGGGTGGGGTGCTGCTGAACTCCCCCCTGTGCTCCAACGACACCCTTCATTCCAGCTTCCGAGCCCGCTGCACTGTTGCCGCTTTGCCACGTGGCCGAGATCCTGGAGCCCAGACCATAAGGGCTCAGATCCTGCCTCTTCTTGCAAGATCAGCAAAGTCTCGTGTCGTCGGCTCCAGCGGGGAGGGGGCAAAGAGGCTCTGCCAGGCCCAGCCCCCTCTCGCCACCCTCCAATCCTCCATTATTCATCGCGCAAGCGGCACGACGGCAATAATGGAAACGAACAGAACCAAAGAAAATTTTCTTGGTTCTGTCCGGTTCGAGCCTGCCCCATCACAATGGTTGTTATTCGTACAGTTACGTAACTGAACGAATAACGGAGAACGGTAACGAAAAAATGGTCGTTTCGTGCCATCTCTAGTCCAGAGGCCTCTACGGCTGGCTGCAGAGGTCTCTGTTGGGGCTGTGAATGGGTCCAGAGGTGGCTGCTGGGGCTGAAGTAAGGCTGGAGGCCGGGTGGCCAGCAACTGGCAGTCCTGACCTGGCACCAAGAGGGGTGAGCAGCAGTTGGGGAGGGGGTGACATTGCTTGTGGATCAAGGCAAAAACTATCATAATTTTTTGCTCATTGATTAACATACTCATTAACAAAGGTACTCATACACAAAGGTGCCACTGTATTCACATTAAATTACCATGTCGGCACTTTGCGGCAAATACGTGGGTTTTGGGGTAGCGGTTTGGGCACTCAGTCTCTAAAAGGTTCACCATCACTGGTCTAGGGTGCACAAAAGTCCTACCTCTGTGAAGATTCTCAGCCATCCAGGTGAGTTTATCTGGAAGTTGAGTCATGGCTACTGGACAAAGGGCACTCTTTCAAAGATGAGGATGTACACATATTAGACAAAGAAGATAGGTGGTTTGAGAGATGAGTAAGGGAAGCCATTCATGTGAGCATTGAAAACCCCTCCCTCAACAGAAGTGGTGGCCTCAGGCATAGTCTATCTGCTACTTTTCAGGCTGTGCTTTCCAAAGTACCCAGACAAATAAAAAAGCCTTCACCACCAAGGCCATAGCTAATGACCCATTCTTGATAGGTTTCAGCACCTTAGGCCATTGCCCCCCCAAGACGGAGTAATGACGCAGGACTCGAGTTGGGGTGAACAGGGCCAAGGTTTATTAAGCCAACAACCAATTAAACATCCGATTAATCCGAGCCAATCCGACCTGCAAATCAACACGCCAATTAATACCGGTTAGGTGCCAATTACTGGGTTAATACCACATAGGAGGGGGCTGACAGTGTGCGGAAACGTTGATTGGGGGTTCGGGGACAGTGAAGGAACCGCCCCCCCCAGGTGACCATATCCTGGGCGAGTGCAGAACCCCTGCAAGGTGGTCAGCGCCAAGCTGGCTTCCCTGCGTGCAGGGGGTGCTATGTACCCCACCTCGGCGGACGAGTGCCCTCAAATGGCTTCTCACTTCCCCCAAGGTGAGATGAGGAGGTAGCTCCACCCCCTTACGCCCGTGTGCTGCAATCGCCAGATTCTCAGCCCACGGGGTTCGGAGACCATAGCTTCTGCAGATAGAACTCACCACACCTGGAATTTTCCGCACCACCCGCCACCGCATGGGCAAGTTCACTCTGACCCATGCCCCCCCACCAAGCTGCCGAATTCAGCTTGCAGCCCCCTCCTCAGATCCTCCAGGAAGATATCCAAACCCAAATCCGATAGGTGCACCCCGTCATCCCGGTATAACACCTCCTTGTTGGGCGTAAGACTCGGATGGCCCACCACAGCACCCCCGTGCTTCACCACGTAGCTGCATACTTCCCTGTTGACGCTCCGTCTGGCCCTGTTCAGACCGCCCGTCCTGGAGCTGGTTCCCCAGACCCGTCTCGAAATGATGTTTGACCAGATAACCTTGCAGTTGGGGAAAGCCTCCTGCCATTTGCCGATGTCTCTAATGATCTCGCATATGAGGGATTTACCAGTCTGGCGGCCCAAATCGTTCCCTCCTGCGTGGATCAGGAGGAAGTCCGGCGTGGTATAGCGAGCAATCCTGAGGGCTGAGGGTATAACCTCGGCCCAGCGCATGCCCCTGGTGCCTTTCCAATCGAGCCTGGCACAAGCGCCTAGTCCCAGCTGGATTCCCCACGCCGATCGCCAGGCGTGTCTTGCGGCCCAGTGTACGAAGCTATGACCGATAATAACCACGTGCCGCCTAGCTGCGCCCGGATTGCCTGCGGGAAAAAGAGACGAGAAGTGGGGCAGTGGGGTACTCCCGTACACCTAAAACTGGGGGATTGGGCGTACGTAAGCTGCAAACCTCCGGGACCTCCAGCGGCCAATTCTCTGTATACCCCCTTGATCAAAACCTAGCGCAGCTGCGGTAGAGGCTGCCCCGATCCGGAATGAATGTGTGCCAAAGCAATCGGGTGGGATGCCAGCCCTATGCAGTGCCCTAGCAGTGACCCTCCAGAATTGAAACCTAGTTAGCGGGGTCCCATCCTTGTGGCAAAACAGGTAGCCGTCCCTATTGCCTCGGGTTTGGATAAACAACCTCAAGGCCCTGACCGGGCAAATGTTCTCAGCCGCGCAGGGGCCCAGATGGATACTCGCCCCCTTGCCCACCTGATCTGTTTTAGACTTGCGGATGGCAATAGTCACCCCGCTTTGAGAGAAGGTGACGTCCGAGAGCTGCAAGGCTCTGAGGGACTTGTCTCCCTTTCCCGAGGCAACCAGTTCGCTCACCCTAAGGGCTGCAAAGAAGGCAACCAGGGACGCAGTGTGAAATAGGACCTGTTCATACGCATCCCCGCATACGTGTCGCCATACCTCCCCCAGCCTCGCTAACATCTCCGGCGTTATGGGGGCCCTGGTGTCCACATTCCTGCCCCTCTCCCTGCCATATCCCTCGAGCATCCTCCTGACCCGGAAATCCCCCGTGTTGTCCATGTAGCCTGCCGTCTTTGCCTGGAAGGCTAAGGCCGACAGCTTGGCCTGTATAGACCCGGGGGATAATCCCCTCCTATACAGCCAGATGACAAATTGCTGGAGGTGCTCGACCGGTGCTGGCCACGACAATTGCAAACCCTGGTCCACCCTGAAAGACTGGAACTCTCTTGCTGCCGCCTCGTAACTGCGCCTTGTTCTCGGGGCCAAGGAAAGGCCTATAGCCCTCTTCGCCTCACGCCTCCAATCTCCCAGACCGCATCGGGGAGCACATCCGGTTGAGGGCTCGCTCCTGGGGCCAGCTCCCTGAATTTCTGGATCTGCTGGCGGGAGAGTGAGTCTGCTAGGCTGTTGTCCAAACCAGGGACATGACTAGCTACTACCTCGATGTTAAGTTTCAATGCGCGGAGGACAAAGGCCCTCACAAGGCGCATAACCCTATTGGTTTTGGCTGTGAGAGTGTTGATGATGTGAACCACGGACATGTTGTCACACTTAAATAGTACCGTGGAGTTGGACCAAAGTTCCCCCCAGAGCCATAGAGCCCCCACGATTGGAAAAAATTCAAGAAAGGTTAAATCCCGGGTAACGCCTGTCTCATGCCACTCCCTCGGCCATGTGCCATAACACCATCTCCCCCTGAAGTAAATCCCATACCCAGCGGCACCGGATGCGTCAGTGTGGATTTGGAATTCCGCCCCCAGCCGAACCTCGGTTCTCCAAAACGACACCCCGTTGAACCCCTCCAGAAATTGTAGCCAGACCTGCAGGTCTGCCTTCATACCTCCCGTGACCCTGGTCCTATGAGTCAGCTTCCGGAGACCTCTCATGGCGTCACAGAGGCGCCTGACAAAAGCCCTCCCTGGCGCCACCACCCTGCAAGCGAAGTTGAGGTGACCAACGATCACCTGCAGCTCCCTGAGGGTCACCCTGCTCCGCTGCTGGAGTTCCCGAAGCCGTTGGCTCAGTTCTTGTAGTTTAGAGGCTGGCAGGCGGCTGGTTTGGTAAACCGTGTCCAGCTCTATGCCCAGGAAGGTTAAGGACGTGGCTGGCCCTTCCGTTTTCTCCTCAGCTAGGGGGACGCCCAACTCGGCCGCCAGTCTCTGGAATGTCTCCAATAGCCTGGCACAGTTCCCCGAGAGGTTACTGCCACATAGCATAAAATCGTCAAGATAATGGGCTGTGGTTGATAATCCTGCCTCCCGCCTAAGCTTCCATTCCAGGAAGGTGCTGAAGCGCTCGAACGTTGAACATGAAATCGAGCAGCCGAACGGGAGGGCCCTGTCCATGTAATAACTCCCCTGAAACTGAAAGCCGAGAAGCTCAAAGTCTTCCGGGTGGACCGGGAGAAGTCTGAATGCCGATTTGATGTCGCATTTGGCCATCAGCGCCCCCACACCGCATTTCCTGATCATCCGAACAGCAGTATCAAATGATGTATACCGCACGGATGCCAGTTTGTGCGGTATGGCGTCGTTGATGGAGCTGCCCTCCGGGAACGAGAGGTGGTGAATTAACCTAAACTCTCCCGGGGTCTTCTTGGGCACCAGACCCAATGGGGATACTCGCAGGTTTGGCACGGGGGGGAACTGAACGGGCCCAATACCCTCCCCTCATCAACTTCTTTCTGAATCTTTACCTTGGCCACGTTTTCCATACCCCGTAGGGATTTAAGGTTGCTCGCTGAGCTCGGCCTACGCGGGCCCATGGCTGGTATCCTGAAACCCTCGGTAAACCCTTCCAACAAGAATTTAGCGTCTTCCTTTTTGGGGTAGTCCTCCAGCCAGGCCCTCAGCACTGGCAGCCTAATTGGGCTGGGACCCTTTCTGAGGAGCTGGGTTGGACTGGCCCCCTCGCCCGGCGCCCCCCTGCTCCCTGCCGCCGCCTCGCTGGTTTCTGGGTCTGTTACACCTGACTGCTGCATGGGGGGCGCCGCACAGGGCGCATTCGTGCCTAAACTTGCATGATCTCCTAGCACACCCCCCTTGGCCGTTAAAATCCCAACATACCAGGCGGGGTTGAACCGCCTGCCCCGCATTAACGCGGGGAGAGTTGCCTTGCGTTGGGCGCTTGATTAGGTGGCCACTATCGAACCTGTCTCCGAGGGCAGGGCGTGTCGGGGTCATTATTTGCAGCCACAGTGACGTCAGAGGGACGTCCCAGCGCAAGGTGTGGTCCATGGCCGCCCTCTTCCGAAATTGTTCGTCATAGAGCAGCCATGTCTGCCCGGGGAAGTCGGTGAAGGCCTTGAATATTAAATCTTGGTACTGTACTAGGGCTTGGGCCCTCCATGGCTGGGCCCTAATTATGACCGACATATATATGGAATATGCGGGTAACCAATTATTCCACGTCCTCTCCGGCTTCCTTCTTAGGCGCCGGTCCTTATCTTTGTCATCCTCTTTGTCCCCATCCTTCAATTCGACCTCCGTGTTGAGGAGGCTGAACAAATCGACATATTCGCCTCTCAGTATCCGCTCTGTAGTGGCAGGGGCTAGGTGCCCACCCAAGGGGAGGGCCTGGTCCCCGTACGGAATGGCGTGCACGGGGGTCGCTCCCGGTTGCCCACCTCCCCCGACCTGCATAGTGCCAGCCCATGGGCCCTGCCATGGAGCCGCCTGGGCTGGGAGCTGGTTCGCTGGTGGCTGTCCTGGGTTAACGGGGGGCTGGGGTTGCGGCTGGCCCCCCACCCCCGGCCACCCCCCCAAGGTACTTGGGTGGGTGTTACCCGGGGCGGGCGGGCCGGGAATGGGATGGGGAGGTGGGTTCCCCTGGCCACCTAATACAGATGGGCCTGCCTGAAGCCCAGGGTGACTGCCCGGTCCTGGTGGCGCCCACGTACTCATCCCCCCGGTGGGCATCTGGGTATTATTCGCAGCGGGACACCCGTTCCACCCGAGTAGTGTATGAGCCCCTTGCCCCCCTTGATGGCACATAGCCTGTGGCTGACCCCAAGGCCATATCCCTGCCCCCGATGAGGACCCCGCCGCCGTATGTGACTCACCCGGCCTGGCTGCTGCTGGGCCCACAGCGCGTGATGTACTGGGCTGTTCTTCGGGCGCTCGCCTCGCCGCCACGTCCCTGGCCGCGGGATGTGCGGTATTATCCGCAACCTCCGTGTTCGCCGCTGATGCTCTGTAGCTGCCGCCATCTCTCTGCCTCCCCTCGAACCTGTCCATACGGGAGGCAAGCTCTGCAATGATGTCCTTAATACGCGCGCGCCTTTTAGCTTTGGAGGCCCTCTCCGCCTCCCTGGTTTGCTCGCGCTGGGGCGCCTGGTGGGTCTGCTGCGCTCCCTCCATTGCCCCGGCTGCCTGGTGTGTCTGCTGCGCTCCCTCCGTAGCCCCGGATATATCCGAGCCTTGGGAGGCATCGTCCGCCCCCCTGGAACCAGAGCCCTGGTCTGCCGTCGGTGCGCCTGGCGCGGGGCCAGCGCCCGCCTCTATTGCGGCCATCCTAGCCATGAGGCCGTCCAGCAACGCTAACTCCTCTCCCTCAGAGTCGGAACCGGAAGGCGAGGGTTGGGGGGCTGGCCTTTTAGCAGGCCCCTTGCCCTTCCGGCCGCCTTGCTTGGCCCTAGGCGCCATCCCCGCAGATGCTGTAGCACCCCGCTTTCTACCTGCCCGCGTGCGTCAAGCTGTCCGCCCTCCCTCAGCACCACCCACGGTGAGGGGCTGGCGTGGCCTAGTCGCCTCCTCCCTGCCCTGAGGTGTCCGCAAGCTGTAGGCCACCCGCCCGCCGTCCGCTGGGTTCCCCTTCCTCCGAGGGCCGAGGCTTCGGGGTTCACCTCCCCGCGAACCGCGCCACCAAACCTAGCGGGTAAGGCCCCGCAATGTTGCTGCTCCAATGCCGCCGGCGCCGGCCTCCTTTGCTGACCGCCGCTGCTGCGGGCGGGTCTCAGTGCCGCTCCCGTCGCCTTGTCCCCACGTGGCTCGCCGCCCGGTGTCCTTCGCGGCAGCGGGGAGGGAACTCGGTGCCGCTCCCTTCGCCTTCCCCCGCGTGGCTCGCCGCCGGTGTCCTTCCGCTGCTCGCCCTGCTCCGCCACGTGGTCTCGCCCTTGTCCGCTCGCCGCTCCTCTTCCTGCTTCCGCTCCCGCTGAAGGCCGCGCCGGAAAAGAGGCCAATCCAGCCCGGCGCGGCCTTAAGTAGGCCCCGGATCTCGCTCGCTCTCGCGAGGCCTGGGTAGCATCGCGAGATCTCCCGGCCCCGCGAGGGCGAGCGAGAAACCGGCCGGCCAACGGGAAGTGGGGAAGAGCCGGCGCCCCCCCTCCCGGAAGCGGGGGAAGCAGGGGAGGCCGCGCCGCGCCACGCCGCCCGGCGCTGGGAACCAGGGGCCGGGCGGGAGCCCGCCGCCAGCAACCGCCGGCCCGCGCGTTCGCGCGGCCGGCCCCGAGTCCTGCGCCGCCGTCCAGGTGAGGCAAAGGGGTCTCCGCTAGCGCAGCCGCGCGGCGGGACCCGCCATTGTTCACCTTAAGGCTATGGATACTATTGTCTCCCTAACGAGCTTATTCAGGACATTGTTCATCTTATGAGCCTAATTCAGACCAGGGTGACAAGAGGTCAAAGCTGACTATAAGATGGAGTACTTGCACTAGCTGTATTCAGGCTGATGAAGCTGTTTGGATGAGCAGCGAAACGTTTCTATCTCTCAAAAAGAAGTCCAGTAGCCATGACTCAACTTCCAGAAAAGTCCCACCTATACAACCTTTCCCAACACCCATTAAGTATCAGAAGCCCTTCACGCCTCCACCAGCAAGGCCATAGTTAATGGCCCATATGCATGTCTTGGAGTCATCCGGCCCAAGGCATTACAGGGAGGGCATGGCTGATGGAAAAAGAATAAAACCTGGCACAGGAAAATTGCATAGGGAACCTTCCCTATGATGCATGGGCACAAAGAACATCAGTGTTATTCAGACACACCAACTCTATGTGAATTTCACTCACCTGGAGAAAGGCTTTTAGTTCAGTGGTGTCCAAACTTTGGCCCTCTGGATGTTTTGGACCACAACTCCCACAGTCCTTTGTCATTGGCAATATAGGCTTGGAATTCTGGGAGTTGTAGTCCAAAATATCTGGAGGGCCAAAGTTTGGACACTCCTGCTCTAGTTCCTGTCCCAGTGCTTCATGGGAGTACAGTCACCCCCCGCCATTTTGTAGTTCAGGTACTGTGGTCCCACTATATCAGGGGATCGCAGTACCTGCCCTAGCTCCAGCTAATTAGCGCTGGGGTAGGGATAAAAACCTTTATTTCCTCACCTAAGTGCCAATTAGCTGGAGCCCAGGGTGTGGGGAAGGGGATGAAGGTTTAAAAGCCCAGGCTTTTAAAACCTCTCCCCTTCCCCAAGCCCCAGATCTGATCCCCCATCACTGCCAGGCCACGTGGGGCCACGTGGGTGGGCGGTGGGGGCTGATCGCATCACCCCACGCCACTGGCCTGCGCTCCTCCGAGAAGCCTCGGAGGCACGCGGGTGGGCGGAGGGGGTGACCATCACCCCCTGCCACCTGCCTGTGCAGCCCCGAGGCTTCTCGGAGAAGCACGGGCAGGCGGCGTTGGGCGTTGCCCCACAATCTCCATTGAAATGTATGGGCTCCATGCATTTCAGTGGAGAATTTTTCCCCATTGGAATGCATTGAGCCAATGTATTCCAGTGGGGAAATTTTTTCTCCATTGAAATGCATTGAGCCAATGCATTTCAATGGAGACAGCCCCAGACGAGAAGTCTTGGGGTAGCGCGGGTAGGCGGCGGGGGCAGGTCAGATCCCGCAACGCTGCTGGTGCACGCTGCCCCAAGACATCTCAGACCGGCACGTGCTGCTGGCAGCAGAGGGATCTAATCACCGACTGCCCGTAGGCCGCACCCGACCCACACCTGCATATCGCAGATTTTCAGTCATCACGGGTCGGGTCTAACCCCCACAATAGGTGGGGTTTTTTGGTTTTTTTCCCTTTTTGCTGTAAAGGGGAAAGCCTCCTGAATTCTTGGGGCAGGAAACAAGGTCGAAATGAGGATCCGGACTTTCTCCAGGTGACCGGAATGAAGATGCTTTAGAGGTGTGTGTCTATGGGCTGGAACTCTCAGAATTTTGCCTGGGGGACTCTTAAAGGAATTCTAGGGCGTGGGATAACCCCCCCCACACACACACACACACAACAATAAATGACACAGTCCTGGTGGCATTTCTCTCCCTCTCCCAGTGCATTGCCCCTCAAGACAACCTTCACATCTTGGCTAAAGATGAACCTGGCCCTGTGCATTAAAGTGGGACAAGATGATTCCTAGTACCAAATTGGCCCCTCTTTGCCTGTGCATAAAAATATGACTGACATCCAGCTGCCTCCTATCAGATACTTTTAGACTTGTACCTTCTGAAAGAGCCTCCAGAAATCACAGTGGCAAAATAGAAAGGCTTGTGTAGAGATGTGGATAGAAAGAGAGAGAGAGAGAGAGAGAGAGAGACTCTGCCTTTGAAATTTAATCCTGTATCACAACAGAAAAACAAGCACCCAGATTTTGTTTGGCTGAACTGGAATTGAATGATGAGCCCAAGGCAAAGCGGGAAGGGTCCCTGTTTAATAAAGGTGTGTGTGTGTTTTGTTTCTCCAGGCAAGAAGGGGTTAAGTCGTCCCATCTTGTCTTGGAATTGATAAAAGTTTCTAATCTAATTTGTCAAGCTCAGTCTATGAGGAAAGGGCTCTCGGATGTGCTGACCAGCAATTTCATACATCGGTGTGACTTGAAGTGAGCTGTCAGTTCAAATTACGGCAAGGAAGAGCAGCAACGCTGCCCCAGCTTTCAGCTCTAAAAATGTATTAAGCAAGTGTTTTAAACATTTAACTGCCTCAGATCTTTTCTTGGGATTCCCTGGTAGGAGTTAAAGCACTACAAGCTTTCTTTGGGATGTGTCATCTACCATGCTGGTTCACTCAGGACACATTAGGGAAGGCCGTCGGCTTTGCCGAATGGCAGCAGGACCATGAAAAAAAAAAGGTACTAGCAGAGTGGGCTGCTTATACTCTGCTCCATAGCACTTGAAGCACCCTTTGAGTGGTTTACAATTTAATTCTGCAAGCTTCACACTGCCCCCAACCTACCCACAAGCTGTGAATTCAATTTACTATCCCTGGAAGGATTGAAGGCAGAGTCAATCTTGAGCTGACTAAGGCTGATACTTCACATCCATCTCATCGCCATTCGCGGTCCTGCTGGGGACCAGTACAAAGAAATCTAACCGCACGTCCATTGGGGGATGAGGGAAGTTCATCCCAACCAAGCCCCCTGAACTGTGATCTCAGCGGGATGAGAGATTCCCCTCCCTGGCCTCGGGAATCTCCTCATCTCGTTTCTCATTTCGATATGAGAGCCCGTGAGGTCAGTCTCCTCCCGCAACGTGCCATTCTCCACCTAGTGGCAGGAGTGCGAAGTGCCATTCTCCAGTACATTCGCTATGGAGTCAGCAATGCAGTGCAGAGAGATTAAAACACAAATGCCTCAAACTCAGCTCCATGACGCATTGAAGGCAAAGCTTTGGAGAATCAAAACATCGAAAAACGGAAGGTCGGGCCAGGAAAAAAAAACAGAGAACAAAGGCATGGAATTTCACATCTCATCATGGAACAAGGACGTGTGGAAACAGTCATGTCGGTATCATCTTTCACACCCGTGCATACACGGAAACAGGGACAGAACCGCAAGAAGACCACGTGACTGCGACCAACATCAACACGCAACAAACTTCCTCCCGGGACAAGAGTGGACGTGAAGTAAACATCCAACTGAGCCAGTTGGGATCAAACTCCGCTGATGAGTAGAATCTTGACTCCGAAAATGTAATTTAACCACTTTCATAAAGGAATGTGAAAGATATTTGAAAAAAAAATATCCTACTTAATCACTTTCCAAATCTTACCATGTAGTACTTCTGACCTGGTCTTTCCCTTCTACCTGCAAAATGGTGTTATTATAACCCTTTTCTTCTTCTTTTTAAAAACCCATTTTTGGCTATTTTTCCCCACAATGAACTAGCAAATTCTGCACAATGCAATGCCTTTTCTGGGCAATGTTGTTTAGAAAAGATAACATTTTCGGCAGGAAATGTAAAAATTCAGTGAAGACTGGTGTTTTGTCTGGGTAAAAGATGTCTACTATAGACGTTAAGAATCCTTGCAAGATTTCCCCAAATTCAATCCACGTCAGATCAAATCAAATCACCCAGCAAAATCTCTCTGTTAAAAGAAAAGGTTCAATTGTTTTTATGATTTCTCACCAAAAGTGAGCTTCACATCCCTACAGTGGTGGATTCCAGCCTCCTCCTCTGTTTCTGACCTGTTCACTGGTTGGGATCAGATTATGCTCCAAAAGCCACATGAGGGGCCTGTAACAGATGTATCACACACATCTGAATGTGCACATAGAAAAAATGCACACCGTTCTGCCTACAGATCACTGACTGATCCTGTTTTGGGCAAGAGAAGAGAACATGTTTAAGTGAGGTGTAGACATCCCTGGATCCATTTCAATTTCAGAAATGATTTAGAATCCAAAGCAATGTATGGGTGTCTTTGATCTGAAGCCAAGCCAGGAAGCCAGAAGAGACAACCATATTGAACCAGGGCTTTCCCATGTGACACATATTGCTTCAGTGTTTTGGTTTAAAAAGTTGAGGGGAAACCCATAATATGTAGGCCCAGTGACAGTGAAAGCAATCTTTACAGAATGAGGAAGGCTGCCATTTTGTGTCTTGGCAGGCCAGGCCAGGCAAAGGGTGTTACTCTATTAGAGACTACTTGGCTTTCCTTTTATTTTCAATAGGGCGAAAGGGAGCTTGTAGCATGTTTTCTTCTTTTCTTTTAGACAGCTGAAGATCACATTCTCTGTGTGAATGTACCATGGAAGTATTTGCAACTCTAGAGGGATTTGAGTTGAGAAGATCAAGTGACTATTAGTAATGGACTCTAGGCCAGGGTGTTGCATTCCCCTCCACTTTTTTCAGTGCTTGTTATTGGCTTTTATCTTCACTGCACTTTGGCTTTTTCCTTTTTTTTCCACTGAGCCTGTCTGTGTTCAGGAGATGATGTGGTATTAAATGTGATGCACATGGAACCAAGTTGGTAGTATTCCATTCATTGGCCTACTAAATTGGTGGGGGTTGTTCCCTCACCTTAAATTGCAACATTTCCAAGAGAGTTTGGGAAAGGGGGAGGCAGCAAGGAAAATGGAGAGAGCTTCACTTGCACAGTGAGGGCCAAGCAGTAGTTGATGACACTGACTTGACTCCACATGACTAAAGAATGAAGTGGATGGGTTACAAAATGGCCCTCATTTGTAAGAAAACAATCATTTTGACTGACACAGAATGGATGGTATCTGCACACTCTTTGCCCTCCCAGCCCAGGAATAACGAGGCAGACAACGGCATTGGGTTAAATAGGGCCACAACTTTATTAACTTATTAACCAAAACTCTAGAAAGGAGGCCTATGTAGTGAATAGGTTGATACAGAACCCCTGGGAGTTCTCTATCCCAAAATCAATAGTGAGATCCCAGTTGTAAGCTCGCTGTCCATCTGTCCTGCGAGCTTCCAACTCCAGAGAAACAATACCGGGCCGCCCTCTGCCTTTGCTCTTTAATATTATGGCTGCATTAAGTGGGCATTTCCTATTTATGGCCAGAGGGCTACCTAGCACCCGTTGGATGCCATTGGGGATCTCACCAAAACTAGCTCCATACCTATTCACTACCTGCTGCTGTGACCAAGGTGACAACCTACACAGCCCTATTGTGTTGATGACGGGATGGGCGAAAACACACTGCTTCCCTCCTGCCAATCTGGGAAGTAGCCAAAAATTCCCATCCGGCCCCGTAGCGACCAGCTAATCTCGCCATCAATCTAGGGCGGGTGGGTGGGGTCGGTTGGCAGCGCCGGGTTGAGAAGGGCCAGGATCCCAGGGCTCCAGGGTCCTTATACCCTGGCCCCCACGTGACCCGGCGCTGCCCGTGACGCCTCCCTGGCGTGAGGGCAAAGCGCCCCCGCCCGGGACTTCGCCCGGCGAAGGCAACCTTGCCCTCCCAGCCCAGGAATAACGAGGCAGACAACAGGCATTGGGTTTAAATAGGGCCACAACTTTATTAACTTATTAACCAAAACTCTGGAGGAAAAGGAGGCCTATGTAGTGAATAGGTTGATACAGAACCCCTGGGAGTTCTCTATCCCAAAATCAATAGTGAGATCCCAGTTGTAAGCTCGCTGTCCATCTGTCCTGCGAGCTCCAACTCCAAGAAACAATACCGGGCCGCCCTCTGCCTTTGCTCTTTAATATTATGGCTGCATTAAGTGGGCATTTCCTATTTATGGCCAGAGGGCTACCAAGCACCCGTTGGATGCCATTGGGGATCTCACCAAAACTAACTGCACACCTATTCACTACCCGCCACACAAAAGGAGCTACTTCGTATGCTCCTTGCCCCCCACCAAAAGGGCGATCTCATCGACCAGGCCTCCTCTAACATCCTCCAAAAATATATCCAGGCCCATGGGAGACAGATGAACGCCATCCGACCTATATAACTCCCGCCTTCTGCCCCGGAGCCGAGGGTGTGCTAGCACTCCCCCGAGCCCCCCATACATTGCTCGAAAAACTTCCCGATTGACACCCTTCCGGGCGCAATCGACCTGCTTGGGGTGCCACGCATCCCTCCAAACCAGCCTCGGCAGGATCTCCGACCAAACAAAACGCATACGGGGAAATTGGTGCTGCAAAAACTGCAGGTCAGCCATGACCTGTAAAATCAGGGACTTGCCAGGGCGCCTTGTTAAATCATTTCCCCCAAGATGCATCAACAGAATCTCAGGCGGATGGCTAGCATAATTTTGCATAACTAAGGGCACCAAATTATCCCAGAGCATTCCTCTGCGGCCTTGCCAATCGATCCATGCGGAAGGCCCCAGGCCCAGATCTTTGCCCCAGCTGGTTCTCCGAGCATGGACCGCTGCCCAATAAACGAAACTGTGCCCACAGATGAGCACCCGAACCCTGGAACTCGGCAGCCATCCTGCAACAAGAGAAAAACAGGTGCTGGCCATGACCAGCCCTAACAATTAGGCAAGCTTCGCATATAAGCCCGATATTTCCCAGAAGACCACCGCCCCACCGCTTGTATTTCCTGAACACTGTATCCCAGTGCAGCCGCTGTGGACGCCGCCCCAATACGGAACGAGTGGGTTCCAAATTGCATCCCTTCCATTCCCGCCAAACGCAGTCCTCGAGAGGACAGTTGCCAGAATTGGTATTTTGTTAAAGGGGTCCCATCACTGTGCCGGAACAAGGGGCCGGCGTCATCGCCCCACAGCTTCAAATAACTGGCCATAGCCCGATAAGGGCATAAAGCAGCCTCGGAGCAAGGCCCCAGCCGGATGACCTTACCCGCTCCCTTCTGGTCCGTCTTGGATCTTCTCAAGGTCACAATGAGCAAATGTCCGTCGAGCACCAGGTCCCCTCTCTGCAGTGCATTGCCAGACCTGTCCCCTTTGGCAGGCACTACCAACTCACCAATACGAAAGGCCCCAAAAAAGGCCAACAATGAAGCTGCTCTAAATAAACGAGCTTCAAAGGCGTCCCTGCAAATCACCTTCCAACCCATGCATAACCGCCTCAAGACTGCCGGGGAGATGGGGACTCGTCCATCCGGCACCTTTCCACGCTCCCTGGACCAACCTTCAATCATCTTGCCTACTCTGCCATCAGTCGTGGGATGCGGGTATCCCTTTGCCTTGGCGTAAAACGCCACCGCCGCCATTCTGCCCTGAATGGACCGTGGGGCTAACCCTCGTCTATACAAATGAACAGCAAAGCGCATCAACGTCTCCGGATCGGCAGGCCATGGGTGGGGATCTCCAACACCTTTGCAAAAGCTATCATACTCAATGCATGCTGCCGCATAACTCCTCCTGGTACTCGGCGCCAGGGCTAGGCTCATTGCCCTGTGGGCTTCCACCCTCCAATCCTCCATACCTCGAGGGGCAGGGCGTCTGGGTGTAACTCCGCCGCCGGGGCCAACGCCCTGAACCTCGCCATCTGTTGGCGTGAAAGGGCGTCAGCCAACTCGTTCTTGATGCCAGGCACATGTTTAGCACGGAACACTATGTTCAACTTAAGACATTGCAAAGTGAAGGCCCGTAACAGGGGCATGACCCGTGCCGATCTGGACGTCAATGAGTTGATGATTTGAACCACTGCAATATTGTCACACCAAAAGGTGACAGCAGTGTTAACCCATTGCTCACCCCAGATCCACAGCGCCCCTGCTATTGGGAAAAACTCTAGAAACGTCAAGTCTCTAGTAACCCCCTGCTCATGCCATTCCGCCGGCCAATTCCCTGCACACCACCGGCCTTTGAAAAACATACCAAACCCAAAAGCCCCCGATGCATCAGTGTGCACCTGCAAATCTGATCCCAAAAACAAGTCGGTTCTCCAAAAGGAGACCCCATTAAAACCCTCTAAAAACTCTAACCAAACCCGCAGGTCCTCCTTGACTCCCTGAGACAGTCTCTGCCGGTGGTGGGGTTTCCTCAGCCCTTTCATAAGGTCGCAAAGTCTTCTCAAGAAGGGTCTGCCGGGTGCTATCACCCGGCAGGCAAAGTTCAGGTGACCCGCCAACACTTGCAGCTCCTTCAGTGTCACCTTATTCTGGCCTACCATACTCCTAATCCTGCCCTGCAGTTCCTGTAACTTCTCCCCGGGCAGACGGCAACACTGCTGACCCGTGTCCAATTCAATGCCTAAATACGTCAGCTTATCAGTAGGCCCCTCCGTCTTTTCACTCGCCAACGGGACTCCCAGTTCCGCTGCCACCGCCTCAAACTCAGCCATCATGGCACCACATCGCCCTGATCCTGCCCTGCCACAGAACAAAAAATCATCTAAATAGTGGACTATCTGCCGGGACCTGCATCTCTTGCGCACAACCCATTCCAAAAATGAACTGAAACACTCAAACGCAGCGCAGGAGACCGAGCATCCCATCGGCAACGCCCTATCCACATAAAACTGATCCTCAAACTTGAAACCAAGTAACCAGAAATCTTGGGGATGAACCGGCAACAGGCGAAATGCAGATTTTACATCGCATTTCCCCAGCTCCGCCCCCAATCCACAAGCCTTCACCATTTTGACGGCTGCGTCAAAGGACGTGTACTTTACACTACAAAGGTCCTTGGGAATTTTATCATTGACTGACTCCCCCGCCGGGGACGAAAGGTGATGAATAAGGCGGAACTCGCCGGGCGCTTTCTTTGGCACCACCCCCAAAGGGGAGATCCTCAAGTTGGCAAAGGGGGGCCTCGCAAAAGGCCCTGCAACCCTGCCTTCCTTCACCTCCTTACGAATCTTATCCCTGACCACTTTCTCATGTCCCATGACGGACCTCAAATTCCTGGGAGGGTCCCCAACTGTAACTCCGACTGCCGGAATCCTAAATCCAACCGAAAACCCTGAACGCAAAACTTCTGCCGCTGCTCTGTCGGGATAGTCCCGCAGCCATTGGCTCAAAACTTCAATTTTGACTGGGCTGGGCCCCCTTTGCAGCCGCACCTGCTCCTGGGGGCTTCCTACCGGCACCCCCGTCCCTGTTTGTCCCCCAGTTCCCCCTCCCTCGGGAACATTGCATCGCTGGGTGAGGGCCACTACACAGGGAGCACTGGTGTTTAAATTTACACGGCCTCCGTGAACAGGCACCCTTGTTATTGTAATCCCAGCAGACCAGGCGGGGTTGAACCACCTGGCCCGCACCGGGGCGGGGCACGTTAGGCTGGCTACTCCTTTGAATAAGGTGACCACAATCAAATCTCTCTCCGCTCACCGGCCTGTTGGGAGACATAATGCGCAGCCATAGCGCCTCATGAGGCTTGCTCCAAGGCAAGTTAGGGCGCCGAGCCGCTCTCATACGAAAACCCTCATCGTACGCCAGCCACGCAGTTCCAGGAAAGTCAGCGTGTGCCCTGTGAATCAGGTCCAAATACTGGAACAGAGCCAACGCCCTTTCCGGAAAGGTCCTAACTATTACCCCGGCGTAAACGTAAAATGCTGGGACCCAATTTCCCCAGCAACGGTCCGGCTTTCTGCGTTTTATTTTCTCCTTATCTTTCTCATCCAGCTTATCGTACTTACCCTCCCCAATCTCCCTGTTGAGTAACTCAAACACGTCTACATAGTCTCCACGTAAGATCTTGTCTATCATGGCCTGGGAAAGGTGATCCCCTAACGGGAGGGACTCATCCTTGTCTGGCAGGTCACCATACGGTATGGTATGTTCTGTAGCACCCGCTGCCCCTAAGTTTCGCCCAGGCAATTCCTGCACCGGCCTATCCATCTGCGTCTCCACTGCAGCGGGCCGGGTCTCCACTGGTACTGTCTGCGTGGCCGACTCCACCCGCCTGACTTGCACTGAACCCTGCGGAAGGGCCCGCACCTCCCTGGTAGGTGACCTAAGTACGGACGGGCGCCATGGCCAACTTTCCCTGTGTGTGCATGGTGTAACTGGAACATGCTCACCTGAGGCACGAGCCTGTGGAGGCACCCTGACCCGATCGGGTCTTGGAGTTGTGACAGACAGGTCCATCACCATCCCAGACACGGATCCCTCGGCTGCCTCTCCAGCACCCATCTGGTCACCTCTCGCTCCATGCTCCTCCTGCTCCTCCTCCAGGTCAGATGCCTGCACCGCAGCATGGTCCATCCCGCTGGTCCCAGCGTCGTCGTCAAACAGCTCCTGGCTCCCAGCGGATCTCTCTCCTTCTAAAACAGCGATACGAGCAAGCATAGATTCACTCACCCGCTTCAATTCTGCCAACTTCTTAGCCCTTGTTTTCCTCCTAGACTGCCGCCTATCAAAAGAAGTAGACATCCCAGACCCTTGGGCCCGCTCTCGCTCTAAGGAACTCAACTTATCCAGGATGGGCCGAAAGTCAGGATAATCATCCTCCTCCGAGGAAGAAATCTGTGGAGCCGGAGGCCTCGCCTGGGCCTTCCTCTTTGCTGGCTGCTTGCCCTTCCCACTGGGCTGACTCCGCTTGGGCCCCATAATACCAACCCCCTAACCTTCCTACCTCACCAGACAAGCTGGAAAGATTTGAAGAGTAAAGGGGGTGCCTAACCCAATGGATGGGATCAGATGAAAACCAGGCCCCAAACACGAGGGAGGTGGAACAAAATGGCCCCCACCCACGAGGGATGCCCAAAATGGCGCCAAAACAAAATGGCCGCCACCCACAAGGGCTGCCCAAAATGGCGCCCAAACAAAATGGCGGCCGCCGGGGGGCCCTCAGCTAGCCAGGCCTCCTCCTCGACCGGCCTCAATCAACCTGCAGGCCCCTCGTCTGGCTCAGCTCCCCAGGGCAGGTCTGGGCCGGACGCAATCCCACCCCACCTGGGAAGGCACCAATGCCCCAGGCCGCGCACCTGTACAGGTAGGAGGGCGACACGCTACGGGGCAGGGGGGGTCAACACCCAACCGGGAACTCGGCCGCCCTGCTCCCGCTCGCCCTTCGCTCCCTCCAAAGGACGTCTCCCGGCGGCCTCCTGCCGCCCTTCAGCCCCGCTCGCCGCCCGTCCTGCTCACAGCCTTGGCTCTGCCGCTCTCGGCCTCCCGGCCGCCGGGAAAAGACCCCCCGCCCACGGCCTAACAAGGCCGCCCTGCCGGCAGATCGCCGGCAAACTTCTCGCGCCGCCGCCGCCAACGAGCCGCGGGCTCCGCTCCCGGAGCTCCGCGCCCACCGCCCTTCCCCGTCACCGCTCGGGCTGCGCGTCCTCGCAGCCCGCAATCCTCCTCTCTCCGACTCCTCCGTCCGCCGCCGCCGCTCCTGCCGCTCCGTCCGCTGGCAGCGCCGGGTTTAAGAGGGGCCAGGATCCGAGGGCTCCAGGGTTCTTATACCCTGGCCCCACGTGACCCGGTGCTGCCCGTGACGCCTCCCTGGCGCGAGGGCAAAGAACCCTCGTCCGGGACTTCGCCCGGCGAAGGTAACCTAACACTGACTGGAGACTTGGCTGTGAAGCCAAGTGTTGAGAATTTGATCTTCTTCTTCTTCTTCTTCTTCTTCTTCTTCTTCTTCTTCTTCTTC
>JAHTLZ010003547.1:39104130-39116917 GCA_023846285.1 Phrynocephalus versicolor
CTTCTTCTTCTTCTTCTTCTTCTTCTTCTTCTTCTTCTTCTTCTTCTGCTTCTGCTTCTGCTTCTGCTTCTGCTTCTACTATCCCTCTCATCTGGCCATATGACCATTCTGGGAATCCTACTATGCCTCCTGGTAGAACAAACAGCTCGAGTGGCCTTGGGGAAGCAGGACAGTCCAGGGCACCTTCAGAAACCAGTTCTGTGCCCAGTCTGCCTAGGGAACACCTGAGAAGATTTTGCATAAGTCAGTACTGGCCTAAGGACCGACAATTAATACTAATAGCACAAGGGGGAAAGTGTATATATTTGAAACCAATAAGGAAAAGGGGGACCAGATTTGATTCCCAATCTCATTACTTTAAATCTAGCAGGTCTTGGCATAAAAATGTGGATGAGAGGACATGACCTTGAAAGAAGTACAGATCCCTGCTATGCATTCTTACCCATGGAAAGGATTATTTAATAGAATAATGTCTGAGTATAAAGTAAGCACAGAGCAAACTTGCCGAAGACTGGGTGTGGTTTTTAGCTGGCTCACAGTGCAAATTTACTCATGTGCGTATATGCAAATATATTGCACATTTGCAATACTGGAGGTGAGCTCCCTTGCCTTCAGGATGGGTTACTGCATGGAATTTCCACTGAGATGGTGGGGTGGGTGCTCCAGGTTACCTGTCCTCCTCCTTCCTCTGCTTCTGAGTATGGGAGAAGGTAGGACAGGAAAGGCAATGTGCCTGCACAACAAAGTTTGGCCTGAACCACTGAACCGCACTGAAACATGGGTTGTGCTCATCTCTATTGTATGCCTCACCGGGCCTTTGGAATACGTCAACAGGAATGTCCTAAAATGAAAGGCAATATTCATTTATTTTCTTTAAATCCCCTTTTGTGCAGGACATTCCACAGATGATGCTCTCTACTGGCAGCCCAATTACAGTTTACACCAAGGGGCCTCTAAGCGGCTCCTTATGCAAAATTAAAATCATCAACAGAAATTTTCCAAAGCATTCAAATTAAACTCCAGAGTGAAAATGTCACATTCCAAAGTCTGCTTTTTAATTCGGGGATTGGAAATGTCAAATTGCTTTGCTGTAGGGCAAAGACGGGATTTCTTTTCAAATTGTGTGCAATTACAAATATGCATTTCACTTCTTCTATTGGCAAACACACGGTTCACCTTTCCAATTACACATCCAATATGCAACCTGTGGACAAAAGAAAGATTTCAGTATTTAAGGCTGATCTCTGTGTGTACACATGCATGCATACATGCTCACTGAAGCACATGTGTGGTCTGTGAAACTGTATTCTTTGATTTATATCTTCAAAGCTAAAAGAAGTGCCAAAGGCCAACTGATAAAAGCTCAATGGCATTATTCTCCTCCAGAAGGCTCTGGTTTGTGTGATGAGTAGAGATGGGCACGACTCAGCGAAATTTTTGTTTTCATTTTCGTTACGCAATGAAAACAAAAACGAAAATTTTCCAGAAAAACAAACTGAAAACGAAAACGAAACGAAAATTTTTGCCGTGTTTTTCGTTTTCGTTATGACAGACACATCACAATGAAAGAATGCTAATGAAAATGGAAATTTTTCATTTTCGTTTTGTTTTTCCGTTTCGTTTCGTAACGAAAACGAAAATGAAAAGTGCGCAAAAAACCCAAAAAACGAAAATGAACCAAAACGGACCCCTTAACGAAAAACGAAAAACGAAAAATTATTTTTTTGAGTTGTGCCCATCTCTAGTGATGAGTGATATGAAAAGTTGTCCGTGGAAAAGGTGGACATGCATGGGTGACATGTCCTTCTTTGACTGTGTAAGCAAACAGAATTCTGGCTCTGGTACCTTGGAACCAAATATCATGAATGCATGGGGCACTTTTTGTAGCAATTAATGTTGCAGATTTTTTGGATAAGAAGGAGCATAGCCTATATAAATCCTCATCAGAACAAACAGCACCCTTCACAAGGTCAAAATATATAAACCTTCAAATGAATATGAATCAAATAAGTCTACAGAAATGAAAGTTCTGAATCTAACCTGAATTAATTCTGTCTAGGTAGATCTGATATATCTCACCGTAGAGCTAATTACCCGATTTCTCCATCTAGACTGATTTCCCCTACAATATTAAATACAATAAATGACTTGGAACTTCATCTGCTGACTTACATTGGCATACAGTTAATTAGCAAGTGACCTGGAGTGGGGGCCAGGAAACATATTAATTCACAGACAAATGTTAATGAGAAGATTGTAGGTCAGAAAGTCTGGTGATTGAACATTGGGAGCCCTGTAGAACTTTATGGACCTCTAGGAAAAACCAGAAGCCTGTGTCCATGACAGCTGACATTAACCCCCCCCCCCCAAAAAAAATGGTTCATTCCAATAAGAACCAGCTACACATGTTTCCCCTTTTACTTTCTTCTTTTGAATATCCCAGTCCAGAAAGGTCCTCCCAACCAAACTCCTATTGGCACCACAGCAGGCTGCAATAACTCCAACATGCCTTGTCCTGGGGCTGTAATTGTAGTTTAGTTCAAGTAGAAAGTTTGGAACATAACCCCTATGTTCACATTCAAAAGACCTATGAGCAGATGTCGAGGTCAGTTATAGGGACTAGATCACTATGACTGTGCTTATAATTAAGGCCAACATTTGTTGCAGAAAGTGTGGGTGCCTTTTGCATCTATGAAGACCTTTGTCGTGGTGAGGAAGTTTAATGCAGCATGCAACAGTACCCACCTTTGCACCCACTGCAATTGGCTATTGGTAGACTAGACACTAGGGATGGGCACCTTACAAAAAAAAAAAGAGATGCTGTTTTGTCCTTTCGTAAGCTTATAAAATGTTACGAATCAGCAAACAGCATGTTATCAAGAAATGAAATGAAACACCATTTTTTGTTTTGGAAATGAAATGATTTGTCCTAGTGGTGAGAAGCCTCTTGTCCAGCCATCATGAGAACAGGAGGTTTATTTTTAAACTGATTGATTTGCTTTCCTTCCTTCCCTCTTGCACCTCAGCTGATACTTATCTCCGATCTTGATCAGCCTGCCTGCAGCTAGTCAGCAGCTGAGCTCTTCCCTTCACTGTGCTGGCTGTCCCTGTATCTGCAAGTCGATTTAAAGTTTAAACTGATTGTTCAGTAGGACTGTGGAGGTTATTTTTTTGTATATATTTTCCTTCCTCCCGCCAATCAGCTGATGAGCTTATCTCTCCGATCCCTCCATGCAGCAGCTAGGCCTTAGGTTTTCCCCTTGTTTAGAGGGTTCTTTGTTTGAAAGGTTTAAAGGGGATCTTTGTTTTAGGGCAGTGGGCTCCCTGTTAAATAAAAAAAGGAAAGCTCCCCATTATTTATAGCCTTACGAATCATTTCATTTTGTGGTGAAAATTCTTTTTAAAAACCCATTATTAATGAAACTAAAAGAAATGAAGAGTGAAACAAAACAAAACAAAATGCTATATTTCCTTTTCATGCCCACCTCTAGTAGAAACTCGTAGATATTACAGGGTGTTACAGATTATACTAGGAATGAGCGGTGAAAATCTGCTAAAAACAGATAGAAACCGGACTCGTTTGACCATATGAGCATTATTATTGGGTGCCTTTTTGTTGGCTGTTTACTTTTTAGTGAGATGGTATGTTATCATTTTGCCAATTAGTGAAGAGCAGACATCGAGAAAGATTTCAGCATCCAGACGTGTTTGGTGAATGAGTGCACCTATTGGTGTGGTGTCAGAAAGTGGGCCTGTTGAAAAGGTCATCTGACGAACCCAGATAACCTTTTCCACAAGCTTCAGCATCAACCTAGATTCCTGGAGGTGTTGCACAGCTTCTCATTCCAGAGGCCAGTTGCAGTCATTCTCCAGGGGCTCTCAGTGAGCAAAAAGGGTGTGCGGTTTATTGATTTTATTGCATATGATCTTTTGCTTTTGTGTCTCTCTAATAATCATTTTTACCCTTCCTGGATATTAACAAATCAAAAACAATCAAAAACAATAATAAAATAATGATACAAAACCTGACTACCATGATCAAATCCTGCTTCTATTGTCAAACAGAAGTGAGGGGAGACACATTTGACAATGGCTCTTTGCAACCGATGCTCAGTGCGGTTATCAGCACAAACGTTGCACCGTGGTAGCAACAGGTGTACGATAATGATGCCAGGTGCACCAGGCCATAACATGACAATGAAAAATATCAAGGCATTCAGGCCAGTTTGTCTTGCTTTGAGCGACTCATGCAAAGAGGTTGAGGAGCCTTGTGGCTCAATGGTTCAACAGCAGTACAGCAGCCAAAAAAATCCACTCATGGCCTGCATTCAATCCAAACAGAGTCAGGTAGCCAACTGCAAGCTGACTGAAACTTCCATCCTTCTCAAGTCAGAAAACTGTGCACCCAACTTGTGGTGGTGGTGGTGGTGGTGGTGGTGGTGGTGGTGGTAGTAGTGAATGTGTAGCTTGCATAACTGAACTGGATTGTATAATGACCAGAGAAGGCTTTAAGGCCTATCGGACAGTGTATAAGCAGCACACATTTGGTTGTTTGTAGTCAAAGAGAGGTGTCTGGAAGAAATGTCCTCCAAAGAGCAGAGGACCTTCTGCTCTTTGTATGGTTTTCTCCCCAAGTATGCATTTAAATGGGCTTGTCAGATCCAAATGTGTATTTAAATGTGCACTTGCTTTCACAATACTATGCCAGTGCATCTTTCAGCAACACTGTTCAGAGCAGGTCATCGCGCTGTTTGCTGGAGAATTGCACCATAATAGCCACGTTCGCTCACAAGCTATTCAAGGCTTGATAAGATTAGATAAGAAAATATAAGATAAACCTTTATTGATCCCACATCTGGAGAAATTTACTTGTTACACAGCTCCCAATATAAAAAACAAGTAAAGAGGCTAGGTGCACAAAAAATGTAAAGTGTGTGAGAGATTAAATAAAATAAGAAGCCCAATATACAACTATTACACTAAAAATTTGCATATAAAAATAAATATATATAAAGAGAAGCTACAGTATACTCCATATGAATATGTTAAACTGTAGAGTTGAAGAGTCTCTCAGCAGTGGGAATAAAGGACCTGCGGTAGTGCTCCTTCCCACACTGGGGATGTCTGAGTCTGCCACTGAAGGAACTACGCAGAGCCTCCACTGTCTGGTGCAGTGGGTGAGAAGTATTGTTCATAATGGATGTCAGTTTGGCCAGCATCCTCCTCTTACCCATCTCCTCCACAGAATCCAGAGGGCATTCCAAGACAGAGCTAGCCCTCCTGACCAGCTTGTTCAGTCTGTTTTTATCCCTTTCAGTACTACCTGAACTCCAGCAGACTACAGCGTATAAAAGAGCTGAAGTTACCACAGAGTCATAAAAAATCCGTAACATAGGCCTACACACTCCGAAGGACCTCAGTCTCCTCAGGAGATGGAGGCGGCTTTGATCCTTCTTGTACAGGGCATCAGTGTAATGAGTCCAGTCCAGTTTATTATTTAAGTCAACACCCAGGTACTTGATGCTCCTCACTATTTCAATATCTAATCCCTGAATGTTCACTTGTGTAAAAGGTAGTGTTTTTCTCCGGAAGTCAATCACCATCTCTTTCGTCTTGCTGGTGTTTAAGCGCAAGTGGTTGTTTTCACACCAGTCAACAAAGTCCATGATGGTTGACCTATACTCCAACTCCTTCCCTTATGACACACATCCAACAATGGCTGAGTCATGAGAGAATTTCTGGAGGTGACAACTGCTAGTATTGTAGGTGAAATCTGTGGTGTAGAGAGTAAAAAGGAACAGTGAAAGCACCGTACCCTGTGGAGCCCTCGTGCTACAGACCACCACATCAGACACACAGTTCCTCAGCCGCACGTATTGTGGCCTGTTGGTGAGAACGTCTATTATCCATGTGGTAAGATGTCCATCCACTCCTGCTCCTTCCAGCTTCCTTTGTAGTAGTGTCAGCTGGATGGTGTTAAATGCACTGGAAAAGTAAAAAAAACATGACCCTCACAGTGTTTCCAGCAACTTCCAGGTGAGTCAGTGCCCAATGTAATAGGTAGGTAACAGCATCATCCACCCCGACGTTTGGCCTATAGGCAAACTGCAGCAGGTCCAGTGCTGTGCCCACCATGGGATGAAGGTGCCTGAGGATAAGCCTCTCCATGATCTTCATCAAATGGGAGGTCAAGGTCACAGGCCTGTAGTGACTTGGCTCCCTTGCATGTTTGATCTTGGGAACCGGAACCACACAGGAGGTTTTCCACAGTACAAGGACCATCTTCAAGCTGAGGCTTAGGTTGAAAATGTATGTGACCACCTCACAGAGCTGGTCCGCACAATTCCTCAGCAATCTGGGACTGATCCCATCTGGTCCTACAGCCTTCCTAACCTTCAGGCGTCTCAGTTCTCCCCTCACCTGGCTTGGTGTTATAGAGAAGGGGCAAGAGGGGGATGACAAGGAGGATGAGTGGCGGCTGACTCTGGAATGGTATGAAAACAGTGGTGTGTGGGGAGATGAAGAAGGTCGGGGGATGGTGGTTGATACTACTGGACTGGAGATGTATGGGAAAGGGGCTGGGGGGCTTGCAGAGGGCATAGGAGTGGAGTCAAATCTGTTAAAAAAGAGGTTTAACTCATTAGCCCAGTCCTGATCATCATCAACCAGACCCCTGCTTCCTGCCTGTTCATGGTCTGAGATGGTCTTCAGGCCTCTCCAAACATCCTCACATTCTTGTTCTTCAATCGCTCCTCCAGCTTCTTCTTATAGCTAACCTTGGCCCATCTTATCTTGTACTTGAGTTCATGTTGAACTCTTTTTCACTCCTCTATATCCCCTGAAATAAAAGCCATCCTCTTCTCATTAAGCAGGGCTCTAAGCTAAGGGGGTCACCCAGGGCTTGTTGTTTGCAAAGACCCAGACCCTCTGAATTGGCACAGTGTTCTCCACACAGAAGTTGATGTAATCTGTCAGGCTATTGATGTCATCTTCATGAGGGCTGCAGGGTGTCCCCCAGTCTGTGGTTTGGAAACAATCTCTCAGTCTCTCACTAGCCTCACCAGTCCACAGACTTAAAACCTTCCTCTATGCAGGCTGTCTTCTTACCATGATGATCCGGTCATTTCATATTGGAACTGACGTTGAGATTCTAATGTCTTAAGCTTTCCAGGCAATCGGCTGTTGGTTCTTGCCTCTTTATTAGCTTGCAGTTAGTTTCCATAGCGACTGAGGAAGAGGAAGAAAGTAGGTGGATAAACGAGAGCACAAATGGTCCACAACTGGTCCTGTGCGAGGGATTGATGCTTACCACTGCCACTGCTTCCCTTGTCATGTGTCTCTGAGGAGAAAGCCCTCTCTGAAAGGAGCCCTCATGATCTAAGGTGGTGGGAATTCTGCTATAGACCTTCAAAGGAACATCAAGTAACACTGAAGAGTTATAATGGAAAATAAATTTTAATGAATAATAATTGGAGCAGTTCAGAGACCCATCGGAACTGCCGAAATACGCCCCACACCATCACAAGCATGACACTTTTTACCTGGTTCCAAAATTCTACTCCGTTCCCGAGATATCGGGAAGAATACAAAAACTGCCGCTTTGGCCGGCTGAGAGGCCTTGCAAGCAGGAGCTTGGCAGACAGAAAGCTTCAATTCACACCTAATTTGTTAGTTTACATTGTATCCAGATAACCGCAGCAGTTCAATTCTGCGGAGACTCCATAAACCAGCAGGTGTGAGAAAGATAAACCCGTCTGCGCATCTTAACCAATCAGCGCCCCCGCCATCAATCAATGTCTTTTTAATTATGGCCGGAAGGGGGCACACGGCGGGGGACCCGGTTACGTTGAATTAACTAGGTAGACCACTCCAACCAAAAAGAACTGGAGCCCCTCCCAGGAAAATTTGAAAACTCCAGCCGTTCAGGGTTCCAGAGAGGCGGCCAGGGTCTGTTCAAGCCAGCGGTATGAATCTGCCTTCTCCTTGCCGGTCCAGGGTTCCACAAACCCAGCTTCAGTCGAGACTTCCCCTTGGTCTCCATTCCTCCCCGAGCCTCAGTTCCATAAGAATCTGGCTCCTTCCTGGTAATGCTTCTCTATGCAAGTAGTCCGACCCCCTATCCCAGGCAATGTTTTTCTATGAGAGTAGACCAACCTGCCCTTCTGAACTACACAAACAGGGTTCCCCCTTACGTCTGTGAAGATTCTCAGTCATCCAAGTGCGTTTATCTGGGAGTTGAGTCATGGCTACTGGACTCCTTCCAGGGAAAACCTTCGGAAGCTTATTGCTTTTAAGCCAAAGGTTTCCTCCGAAGGATGGTCAAGGGCCTTCACTGACAATTTGGTTAACCCCTTCCTGGTCAAATTAAACTTCCCCTTTGATCCCCTAAACAGCCAGAGACGCAGCCCAGGAAATTCTTCCTGAACTGATGGATTATTCCCTCCATGCTCATGGCTAGCAAGGGAATGATCATGAATGACCATTCACAAGAACCAGGGACTCCCTTACACCTAAAGGACTACCTCCATGGTCCTCCTGCCTAAGTGTCTCCCAGCCCTTGACCCCAGGTGGCCCCCCTCCATCTCTCTCTCTCTCTTTCTTTCTCTTTCTCTCTCTCTCTCTCTCTTTCTCTCTCTCTCTCTCCTTTTCTCTTTCCCCCTTTAACCCATCTTCCCTGGATGTGCTTTAAACGTGTTCCTGATCTGTCCTATGGTCCCCATACCTATGTAATCTTAGGCGAGGGGTTATGGCAAAGGAAGAAGACATCGTGGCGATTCCACGAGGCAGTCACATCTTCCAGAAGCAGACTCCATTCTTCATCAGAATTCCAACACGTCGCTCCTGCAGCTGTTTCCTGGGTTAAGACCCAGCCCGGGGCTTCTCATTGTAACAACAACACATCTCTCAGGAACTGTCTGGCAGCCCCAGGGCTTATCCCAGCTACTCTCCAGCACCCCATTGACTTTCATGTTGACTCTCTCTGGCCCCCTGTTGACTTTTCAATCTTCCCAAGTTTACCTGGACCCAAGGACAATACCATGTTCCCCTTTTTCATTGTCACTTCTTGATAGCTCAATTAAAGGACAGATTTGGCTTAGTAAGACCTGGGCAGGTATCCGGTTCCAGTTCACAAGGGACATCCCCTGACCGCCCAGGACCACCCCTGGACAACCCCCCGGACTGCAGCGATTGGACACCCTGGAAGACCATCCCCTTGCCCACCCCTGGGAGGCGCCGCTTGGTGGGAGGGAAGGGGGGAACTAATAAAAATGTGGTTTTCTTTGTCCTCGGGGCTGAACATCTTAGCTCTGTCTCGGCTGGTGTTCACCTACTGTTCTTTATTGGGCTCAATAAACGCAGTATTTTCCTGGATCTCTCTCCTGCTGGAGTCTTTATTGGGTCTTTGGGTTCCAGCAGAACTCAGCGGGATTAGCCTTGCTGAAATCTCAGCCTAAATCCTTTTAAAATTCAACAACACCCTTAATTATCTGACTATGACTATGACACAGGTCAGGCTCTCTCAGTAGAGAGAGGAGGCCACCGGGACCATGGCAGGGTCTCTCCTGCCATGTCTAGGTAGATATGTTTCTTCTCCCCTTGATGCTTCACCACCTGAGGTAAATACCTCGCCCTGCCCAACAGGAGGCCTGGATCCAGGCCTTCTCACAACTCTGACTGATGGGAAACTCCACATAATATGAAATGCAGAGGCTTTTCCTGTGTGGAGTGACCGGTTCTAACATATTCTTGTGTTTACCTCTAGCGGACCCCACCACCAAGTGGGACAAATGCTAAAGAAAGATCCATCACCATCATCGTCAGTAGTATCCTTAAGACTAAGCAGATTGCAAATTTGAGAAGATCCCTGTACAGTCAGTGGACTTTTTGTTCAGTCTTCTGCTTCAGATGCAAAGGTCAACATTACTAGCGATCCAGTCACATTTCAACTCTGCCTGAGCTTTGACCGCTGGCCTGAAACTGATTTAGACAGATGGATGGCTCCATGGGGCACCTATGAGTCAGATGGAGCCTCAGTCTCCTGTAGATCAGGGAACCCAGTTATAAGGGCAGAACAAAACTACTCAAAAAGACTACAGAGAATGAAATTCAGCACTGCTCCTAATACAAATGAATGCTTAGATAGGCTGGCTAGTTAATGTTCATTTATAAATCATTATTAAGCATTGTGGCTGTGACTCAAAGCACAACTGCTTTGAAGAAAGTCCCACTGAAAGAAGTTGGGTGTGGCTGAGAGGAAGAGATCCTTTGACGTGAACTCTAGCAGCCTTCTGCAGCTTGGAGCCAGAGGTGTTGTGATGGGCATTGGCTCCCATCATCTCACAAAACATTCTGGTTGAGGACAATGAGAGTTGTAGCCCAGTGTGGCTGGATGGTGCCAGACTATGGATGCCCTGATAAACCCATTGCTTGCCTAGGCAAACAGGACCTCACTCATGGGAGAGGAGTGGCAAGTCCATTGTAAAATATTCAGCCACATGGAACAGCAGCGTCATAGGAATGAGGAATGGTTGTGGGAAAACTTCACAATGACAGGGTATATCAATACAACAAGGAGTCTTCAGGCTTCTTAAGATACCTTACATCCAGTGCAAAAGCCAAATAGCACCTTTTTAAAAATCAAGCATAGCATGATTTCTGCCATTTGTGCCCACTATCCATTGCCGGCTTAAAAGATCTGAATATAAGAAAGACATATTCTGTCTGACTTATCTCAAACTTTCCCAAATTAAAATATGACCCTGCTGGCTATTGAGAGCATTATTGACACTACAGGATTACAGTACTTGGATTCCACTGGCACAGTTCCATCCTATGGGATCGTGCTGTTCATAGGGTGGTGCATTACTTGGAACGACAACTCATTGTAGTTTAAGGAAGGCCCCTAGAACTCTCCGGCAGGGAATTTCAAATTATAGACCCAAACACTGCAGCCATGACAGTTAAAGTGGGCATCAGATAACTATAACCATCTACTGCAGATAAACTCACAGTCACTCCTATTACAATCAGTGGCGCTGTGCAAAGGATATGTTGCATTGAAAGGCTTCTCCATATTGGGAGCAAATAAAGGTTGAAAAAGATGGGATGGGACTCAGTTTAGATGCATGTCTTTGCATAGAGAGAAACAGCAAAAAGACCTTCAGAGACATCCTGGAGAGTCAGTCCTTTACCTGTTCTGACCTCCACTGACCTAGTTTGCTCTTCTTGGGTTGCTGATGTTTGTTCCTTCCCTCTTACATTTCTCTTTCTCTCCTCTGTCTCCAAGGTGCTTTTGCTAGTTTCTAGAGATGCGAGGGGTAGTTGTGTCCTCGAACTTAGGGTGAAATCAGACAGCCAAAAAATCTGAACATGACTGCATCTGAACATCCTAGAAAGGGTCCCTTTGCTGGGAGCATCTTCCATAAAGCAACCCTTGGTCTGCATTAGGCAGTAGTCACAGATCAGGGTTGGGTTCATTCATGATCTCCTATAAACAGCTGGTACTAGGTCATGCCACAGGCAGCCGAAGATGAAAACTATTTCCCCCAGTGACTGCATCTCTACCACCTTTCCCCTCTCAAGTGTACTTCTAAAGAAATACCTTACATTCTTAGAAAGAGCTGTGGATACAGTTCCTTCTAGAGATGGGCATGACTCAAAAAATAATTTTTTGTTTTTCGTTTGTCGTTTTGGGGTCCGGTTCGGTTCGTTTTCATTTTTCATTTTTTTGCGCATTTTTCATTTTCGTTTTTGTTATGAATCGAAACAAAAAAACAAAACAAAAATGAAAATTTTTCATTTTCGTTAGCATTCTTTTCGTTGGGATGTGTCTGCCATAACGAAAACAAAAAACAGGGCAAAATTTTTCGTTTCTTTTTTTTGTTTTGTTTTCTGGAAAATTTTCGTTTTCGTTTTTGTTGCGTAACTTCGCTGAGTCGTGCCCATCTCTAGTTCCTTCTGTATGCAGAGGCAATCATTCTGAGTTTTGAAAGGCTGAATCCACATGGCTCATGTACTGCTGTATGCTCACCCTCCCACCATAAAATAATGTGCAGTCACTATGCGGAAGAAAATTATTCCTCCACCTTTTCATGACAATCTCTTAGGCTGTTAATCTCCTTCTGAGAGTTTAACAGCTTTAATTAGCTCACCACACTTCTATATTTGACCAGATGTCCCCCTGGACGTGTCAAAAGTGTAAGTGTAAGATTTATTCCTGAATAATTCCTGTGCCAAAATACTTCACACTCAACACCTGGTTAATAACAACACATAATTATCAGGCAGATGATTTCTGTGATGATAGCATTTTGGGGTGAATGGGCGGTCTTCTCACTCTTTGGAGACATGAAGGACAAACCTTTCCCTGCCTGGCTCAAATTAGACGTAAAGAAAAATAAATTGATCTTCCCTTTTAGCCACTCCCCCCTTTTCTGTTGTGATGTGAATCTGGCAACTCTTGGGAGAAGTCAGAAAGGAAAGTGTATGTGGCAAACAGCTGCATTGAAAGGCTTGAACAATTGTTTCCTCCCACATTTCATCAACAAAGAGACAATGTGGGTGGTTTTTTTTTTTTTTTTAAGAAGGATGTTTTGAAGTGGGTCTTTTTTCCAAGGAGGCACTTCTTTTAAGAGACTTGACAAGCCATTGTGATGGGGCCTTTCTGGTAACAAGAGAAAAGGAAGGAAGGAAGGAAGGAAGGAAGCGGAAAACCCAGGTAAATCTTTATTTATTTATTTATTTATTTATTTATTTATTTATTTATTTATTTATTTATTTATTTATT
>JAHTLZ010003547.1:39132488-39149038 GCA_023846285.1 Phrynocephalus versicolor
TGTGTGTGTGTGTGTGTGTGTGTGTGTGTGTGTGTGTGTGTGTGTGTGTGTGTGCGCGTGCGTGTGTGTGTGCGTGTGCGTGTGTGCGTGCACGAGTGCGCACTGCCCAGTAGATAGGTTAGGAGGGTTGTAAGATGCTCAAATCGCCCACCTATCCACAGTTGCAGACACTTCAACAGAGATATAAAGAGATTATTCATAACTGTTTAATGTGTCTGCATAATTCAGCAGGGATGTCTTAACAGAGATCCTGCTTCGGGAATAATTTTGGGAAGCATCATCTAACATTGAAAAGCCATTAAGGGAGATTTTTAATGCTCTTTTTTTCCCTGCACATAGATCCTTCCAGAAGCAGAAGCTGTTTCCGAAATGTCCTTATGTAATGAAGCATTGCACTGACGGTGCGCCTGCAAGTAAATGAATAATGGAAATCATCACACATTACATTAGGGATAGTTGGACAAGCATGGTCTTTCCCCCGTGTTGGCTTTTAAAACCCCGAACATTATCTAACTTCCTTTTAAAAACAATGCAGTGTATGCTATTTGAACACATTGTGCTTCGGGCCAGGAGTTTCTGGACTGTAAAAGATCCAGGTGACAGAGAGAGAGAGATGAGCTTTCCCCTTCAGCAGTAGAAAATGTATTTGAAGCAGATGTTTTTCAAATACTGTATCTAAGGGCGTTTATACACGACCCCTAAGCTCCGCGGCAAAGGGCTGCAAGCTCCGGACCTTAAAAATGTTTCCCCACCAGGTCCGGAGTTTGCAGACAATTAAGTGCGACCCCGCCCACCTAAGTGCGACCCAGCTGCACTTTTCTTGTACCTGCTCTTTGATGGTGAAAAATATTTAATGCGGATGTGCTGGGCTCTCCTTGCTTCTTTTTGTTTTTGTTCTTTGCCTCCCGCCCCCTTAAGAGCAACCAGGAAGTCACCGGCGGCTCGCCCGGCAGCTCCCACCGGCACCGGGGAGGTAAGGTTTTCTTCTTTTGTCCTTTTTTTCCCTCCCTCCCTCACGCAGCCAGCGTGGAGACGCACGAAGAGCGACAAACCCCTAAGATAGCTGGTCCAAATTTAAGGGACCAGCAGATCTTAGGGGTCGTGTAAAAGCACCCTAAATTATACTTCTAACAGGAATATTTTCTAACAGCATAATTGCAATGTCTCAGGAGGATCTGGTAAGTCAGTGATCTGCTTAATCCAAACCTATTCATTCTTTCAGATCAGTTGAGGAATGACAGATATATTGTTTTTGGCTTCCTCAGAAAGATGGCAGCACAAATAGCCAACATTATGCTAGCAAAGGGAATATAACGATTTGTGACAAAAGTGGTGCAAAGCAGGGATGACAGGGAAATTCACTTGGTCCATAATAGAAGTGCAAAGAACGGTTCTTTGGAACATGACTCTCAGAATTCCCCAGCCCACACATCCAGGGCACCTCTAGTTGATCTAGTTTGATAAAAATGGACTCGGTGTGACATTCTGAATTGCCGCTCAAGCTGGAACACAGCTCTTCTTTGGTCTTCTGCACTCTTCCACGCACATTTCTGGGAACAGGGAAAGGTACAGACTGGGAGAGGAAAACCTGCAAAAACCAATACATGTAGGAAAAGACTGTTAAAAGGTGTGAGGTAAAATTGCATACAAGATTACGGACACTAGGAGAGAGCACATGAACATGCATTTTCAGGTTTACTTTTTTACATGCAGTAAAAGAAGGAGGTGTGATAAACCCACTTTGCATAACAGGAAGCAGACAGAAATTCCATCAGGAAGATGCATTTGCCTGTAGCACCAAAGAGGCATCTCAGTGGTAGGATAGAGAAAGAGAAGAGATCAAAGCTGTGCTCCTTTAAACAGGCCACTGATACATTGCTGTGCTTGGCAGCTAGAGTGGGTCCATTGAACCAACTAGAACTTGGTCAGATGGACCTTAAGCACATATTCATTCCATGGGACTACAATTCTCCAACAAGGCAGTAGGAACATTCTTGGGTAAACAGAAAAAAAGTTGAACAACTCATGGCTCACACACACACACACACACACACACACACACAGAGAGAGAAGAAAAGAAAAAAGAGAAATTTCCTGTCATCAGGAAAATTGACAAAGTTTTATGGCAAGAGTAGAATGTGTTACAAAGATCAAGAGTGGGTCAGATGTTCATCACACCAATGAGAATCTACACTTGGGAAACAAGTAGGTCCTATAAGTTCTCCTCCGTATATTCTCTATATCAGTGTTGGCAAATCTATGGCATCATCTTCTAATCCCAAGGGATATTTCTCAGAGGATTAAATTGAATTTAAATAAGTTGATTACTAGAGATGGGCACGAAATGAGCAATTTTTGTTTTTGTTTTTGTTTTTTCGTTTCATTACGTAACAAAATGAAAAACAAATTTTGTCTCCAAAATGAACCGAACCGAACCGAAACACCATAAAGTTTGTCATCCGTTTCGTTTTCGTTACGGTGAATACATTGAACTGTAATAAATGGTAACAAAACAGCAATTTTTTGTTTTCATTTTCATTTTTTCATTTCGTTACATAACGAAACGAAAATGAATGTTTTTGCAAAAATTCATGAAAAATGAAAATGAACCGAAACGGACCCCCTAAACGACAAACGACAAACGAAACACCATTTTTTTGAGTCGTGCCCATCTCTATTGATTACCAATACCTCCAATGACTTAGAAAGATGGGCATTACTTAAATTTAATGTTTGGGGTAAAGTTAACATACTAAAGATGAATATATTGCCATGTATTATATATGTAATACTTGCTATTCCATTGTATATTCCTCAAATTTATTTTTTAAAAATTAATAGATTATTTCAAAAGTTTATTTGGGTCAATTCTCCACCTCGTATCTCAATTAAAAATGCAATTGTCAATATCAGAGGGTGGTTTTAATCTTCCAGCTATTAGTGCCTATCATAAAGCATACCTTTTAGCTTAGGTAAATTGTTGGCAAATTCTCATCACACCAAATACTCCAACTTGGGTTACTTTTGAAATTGCTCATTTAAAACCCCTGTATAGATGGTTTGCTTTAGATTCTAAATACACTTTGAGCAAAGGAATTATACCCCCTTCTATTTTAGCTACTAGGGAAACATGGAAAATATTAGCTCACCAATTACAATTTGATCCATATGCCCATGCAAAAACAACTATATGGGGAAACCCAATATTAAGAATTGAGAAAAAGCCCTTTATGTGAAAAAAGTGGGCAGAATGTGGTATATTTACCTTAGATCAATTAATAGGCATAGATGATTATTTTCTACCTTTTGCCATTTTACATTCTAAATACACAATGGCAACATCTTCAGCTTCAACACCTTTTAGTGTCTGTTTTTGGCTCATCTGCAATGAGTGCTTCAGAACCACCAGGACTTTTAGAGGTAATTATTGGATCGAATGAGAAACCTGAACCAATAACTATAATCTATAAATACGTAATAGATTTTTATAAAATAGATATTCAAGAACTTAAAGATGTTTGGAATAGGGAATTGGAAAATGAAATACAAATTAAACAATGGAAAGTTGTATTGGAATCTATAAAAGATGTTTCCTTGGATTTGAAATTGAGACTAATGCAACAAAAAATAATATTCAGAATATATTGGACCCCACAACGACTGTTTAGAAAGAAATTGATAAATTCAGACAGATGCTGGAGATGCAATAGTATAAATGCTTCCTTAATACATATGCTTTGGAAATGTCCAGTAATGTACTTATTGTGGATGCAAGTTCTTGCCTTTATTAATAAAGTTTTGGGGAAATCTCTGTTATTTGAGGATATTCATGTTATCTTAAATTATATCCCCACTGTATGGGGTCTAACTAAAGGTCAACAAAACTGGATTTTGAGAGCTCTCATGGTGGCCAAAAGACTTATATTAAAGGCGTGGAAGGATAACCATCCTCCACCCTTCACACAATGGTCAGAAGATCTGCGACAACTAGCTTCATTTGAACGAATATCATATAGAAAGCAGTTACGAGAGGATATCTACATAGATATATGGAAGCCCTTTATTGACTCATTGTAAATATATAAGGCAATTTATAATAGATGTATAATATGATTTTATGATGTATTGAACTTTGCTTTTTGTCTGCTTGTTTTTGTGTCTTTAAATGTTTTTTCTTTAATGTAGTCTATGTTATAGTATTATGTTAAATTTTCAAAAAGTCAAAAATAGAAAGTATATTTAAAAAAGATGGCACACATAGCCCTTTATATGGGAACACGGCATTGCCCCCTCACAGCCATGGCACTTCCCTCTCCGCTCAGAGCATTCTCCAGCCACATCACTTTTGGGATGCCCAGAGCAGTGTGGCTGGAGAGTAAACTGGGGCTACAAATGAGCCCACATTCCTCCACCACTCCCCTTAGCTTTCCTGATGGTGTAGCACCCCATCCATCTCTGCCTCGGGCAGAGAGGTGGGTGGGGTGCTGTTCTTCAGGAAAGCAAGGATCAAAGAGCAGGTTTTTGAATTTTCTGTGGCCACAGCACCCTCACTGTGGCCGTGGGAAATTCAAAAAACCTGCTCTTCGATCCCCACTTTCCAGAAGGTAGCACCCCAGCTCTTCAATCCTCGCTTTCCCAAAGGGTAGCACCCGAAGCATTTGTAACCTGGGGTACCACTGTATTTAGGTTAAATTGCTGTATTAGCACTTTGCAAAAAGTAAGTGGGTTTTGAATTGTAGTTTGAGCACTCAGTCTCTAAAAGAATTGCCATCACTACTCTATACTATGCACATACAGTAAGCCCCCCTCCCCCATACATGCTGGAGACTGTGTCAAGCCTCCCAGTGGATACTGAAAACTGTGGATAATAGTGAATGCTATATCTGTATCATGGGAAAAGGGGGGGGACCAGAAAAATTATTTTCACATGCATTACTAAAACTGGCCACTAGATGATGCCAGAGGTCATTATATGTATTCTTCAGATTCATAATATGGTCTCTCCTTCTAGTTGCTGGTTCTGGTAATACACATGAAAATAGTTTTTCTGGATTTTTCTTTATTTTAATATCTGTTTTATTTTCAAACTGTGGATAAGTGAAACTCTTGATAATGATCCCATGGATAGAGATGGGCATGACTCAAAAAAATTGTTTTTCGTTTTTCGTTTGGTCGTTTAGGGGTCCATTTCGGTTCGTTTTTGTTTTTGTTGGATTTTTCCGCAAATTTTTCATTTTCATTTCATTACCTAATGAAAACAAAAAACAAAAATGAAAATGAAGAATTTCTGTTTCGTTAGCATTTTTTTCAGTTCAGCTTTTCAGTTCAGTGTGTTTGCCACAACGAAAATGAAAAACACGGCAAAATTTTTCGTTTTGTTTCCATTTCCGTTTTGTTTTTGAAAAAATTTCGTTTTCATTTTGTTACCTAATGAAAACAAAAAAACGAAAACGGAAATGAAAATTTTGCTGAGTCGTGCCCATCTCTACCCATGGATACGGGGTCCTAATATGTATTATATGTTAATTAATAAGTTATCTAGAGGCCAATCTCCCTGACTTCTTAACTAGCAAAAATTCATACCTTAGATTTACAACAAGGGACTTACATTGGCAGGTGTTCTGGCTACTTACTTTGAACCTCAGAGAGACCACCATAGCTTCAGTAGCATTGCTGTGTCATGGAGCAGCTGCTTGAAACTTTCCCCTGTTCTTGATTTCTTGTTTTCCTCATTTATCCCCAACCCTTTTTTTGAAACTCACTTTATTCTTTTGTCTATTGCAGTTCAGTAGTGTTTTCTAGAAAACCACTCCAAAGATAGCAGTTTGGGAAACTAAGTGTCATGCCAGTCCAGTATGCTTTGCCTTTATTTGGTTCATGGGAAGGATGCAAACCTTCTGCAGACCCTGCAAGACAACAGGACAGAGTCCTAGATCATTTCAGTCCCATAATGTTTCCGCAGGGACAGATTGATTGTCCAATCAATGATTATTCTATGAACATTCTAGGAATACGCAGTGCCTCTAACCCAATTAGAATTCAATTAGGCCTGTTATGGTAATGGGTTATTCTTTTAATTAGGCCTGCAGAGTAGACCTTGATTTATTTATTTACCATGTTTTTGTATGACTTTCCTGAAATAGAAAATCAAGGCCAATTCAACTGAGCCAAGGGGCACTGAAGCACATCAAACACAAATCACTAACGTGGGAAATGCAATCAAAACTGTATAGATAAATGATTCTGGCAACCTTATCTCTCTAGCCTTAAACTGTTTGAATCAGACTGTGTTGATGGTATAAAATCTTGAAGGCGGTACATGCCCTTTAGCCTAATGAGCATTTAGCTTCCCAACTTGCCAATCGGATGGAAACCTTGTGGGTGCTGTAGAATAATATGTCAATACACTGAACTATGTGTGAACAAGGGCCACATTTACTGATTTATTTCCAGGACCTGCAACAGTAACAAGCGTGGAGTTCTATAACTATTCTGGAGCTGTCTGGCAGTTTTTCCACTGTTTCTTAAATACACCTCCCAGCTAACTCCTTCTTCTCCAGTTACCTCACCTTTCCAGGTGTTGACACCTTCTGGAAGTAATTCCACCTGAAGGACACCCTATAATTTGTTGGAACAAATCATCCAGCATATTACACCTTTAAGAAGATTTTGATAGGAGAGACTTTGGGTGAATGCCAATTGTTTCCTTCTGTATCTCATATTCTATTCCTTCTCACCTCAGTCAGGGTCTGTCAAGAGTTCAATGTCAGTATAGTAGTTTAGTCCATTAGTGTTTAGTAACATGATGGTTCTGAGGCAAATTAGTCATATCAGTGATCTGAGTGTTTATGTAACCAGTAAGTGAAGAAACTAATGAAGCCAGCAAGTTCATGCCCCATACTATGTTACCACTGAATGTATTTTTGTTACACTTGGATATGAATATTTTGTAAGTAAAAGAGGCATATTTTTATTCTTTCTAAACCAATCTTTATATTGATACTTCATGCCAGTGAGATAAAACCTGACTAAAACTGACTACTAGAGATGGGCACAAATAAAAAAAATGGCATTTCGTTTGTCGTTTGTCATTTGGAGGGTCCGTTTTGGTTTGTTTCCGTTTTTTGTGAATTTTTGCAAAAAATTCGTTTTTGTTTTTGTTCATTTTGTTACCATTTCATTACCATTATTTTTGATTTTTTGTGATTTTTTTAGCATTTTAACCAATTCACTCATATTGCAGTAACGGAAATGAAACACACGACAAAATTTCTGTTGTTTCTGTTCATTTCGTTTCATTTTAGAGACAAAATTTGTTTCTCATTTTGTTGCATAACGAAACGAAAAAATGAAAACAGAATAAAAAACGTGTTCGTTTCGTGCTCATCTCTACTAACTACTGTATACTATAAAGGGTGGTGAATGTGAGGGAGACTTGTAAATCAATCTATTAATCTGCTCTGTGGGTCTCTTTTTGAAGTGCAGTAGAGTGGGAAGCTTGTTTTTCATTTGAAAAAAGCATTTCCCACACGTTCTGCCTAATAGTATATCCCACATGTTAATCAACAATAGCTTTAATTGTTTCAAATGTTACAGGAAAGTAAAAGCTTTCCCTCCCCCCCCCCAAGAAGGGGGAAGTCATTCAGATGAAGTCAAACAATGAAAAATATACAGTCTGACATTTGGCAGGTGTACAATGCAATTTTTAAAAACGTTTGGATTTTTCTTTACCTGCATATTGTATAAATCATACCTTGTCTACCCAGAGCCACTGGTCTCCTTCTGTAACATGCAACTCATATCATTTTTAACCAGATTTTTTATCAAGCATTTAAATATATTTTTGGCAACCTTATGCTCAAACTGTACCGACTCCTCCTGCGCTGTTTGCCCACCAAGAAATAAATCTACTGTTTTTTGCTGCCTCTGGATGGAGGCTGCCTATCAGGGCCGGTGCTAGGTTTTTTTGTGCCCTAGGTGGGATGGCGGTGGGGTGGGGGGCGGTGGGGGGGCGGCAGCGGGGGGGCGGGGGGTGGCGGCAACAGCAGTAGGGGGCATGGGTGGGCGGGAGGAGGGGGCGGGGGGTGGGGGCACCCCTCTCCATTTTGGTGCCCCCTCTCCATTTTGGCGCCCTAGGCAACTGCCTAGTTCACCTTAATGGACGTGCCGGTCCTGCTGCCTATCTGCTGGGAGATAAAATGTGAATACAGTGCTTAAGATGCATTAAGAATCGTCTGGGCAAAACCTCTTCCCCAGGCCTCCTGTGCCAGTCTTTGCTTACCGGCCAGGCTATTATCTCACAGTGAACTTGATTAAGGGGAAATGTGAAGGGTTTTTTTTTGGGGGGGGGGGGTATTGTATTCTGCAGTGACCAAGATGAAGATGCATTTTGTATCACCAAAACTATGATTACTTTTAAGGCCAGGCACACAAATGGCAAATGATGTTGGGCAGCTTGTAATGTGGCTCATTTCCATTTGTTCTCGTCAGGCTGAGAATGGCTTCAAAGCAGCCTTGCGCTCTCCACCTCATTACCAACAATCACATAAAGATGATATATATATTAATAGCGGTAGTTTTGCTAATGAATTACCATACAGTATTGCCCTGACCTTTCAAAATGAAGCTCGGGACCTTCATTGATCTGCCATTGTTGGCTAATTGTGTGTTCCGAAATAAAGGTCCCTCAATGTATTGTGCCGCTTCTATGGCAAGGCCATAGAAAGAGGAAAACAGCAAAGGGTCAAAGATATGAAATATATCATCTAGCCAGTATTGAGTGAGGCTGCTGAGCTAGCACGTATCTCCACACAACAGCAGTTCCACACTTCAACATTGCTGCCGGGCTGGTACTGCGTGCGGGTTTTCCTGCCTATGTGGTTTTGTTTGTTTGTTTTAAATTATTTTTGCCCTGCCTTGGAAAAGGACCCAAGGCCGCTTTCAGTAATGAGGGACATATACTGTCACCCACACATTGGAATCCCCAGATTCCAATGTCTGGGTGACAGAAGTTCCTCACCCCAAAGTGAGACAATATAGTCCAGGGGATTTGAGGCATATTCAAGTTTGAGAACAAGGAACTGAGGGCATTATAAGGCAACATTAAAGCTAAAAGAGAATGTGAGCAGTTAAAGAAAAGAGTAAAAAGTCCATTTTTGAAACACTCTATAGTGAACATTACATAAAATATGAGTTTTCATATGCATTTCTCCTAAAAAGCACATTGTGTAACGTGCAGCACAAACGCAGCACATAGGTGCATTGTTTGAATACTGCATCTTACTTGGGTTGAATCCGTTTAGCTTGCTTTAACATGCAGACCAATTGGAATTCAGACCATCCTCAGTGGGAGCAGTGAGTAGCAACTGTTGCGGCAATAGAGGCCACAGCCGAGAAGGTAGGTCTGGGGAGAAAACAGGCACAAGTGGTGCATAGGCTGAGCTGGGAGGGGTTTAAAAATGAATGGGGTGGAAAAATTCATGATTCGTGGTTTGTCAGGCTTGATGAACCATGAATTTGCAATGAACTGCCATTTTGGCAGGTCATCCCCATCTCTGGTTGCTATTGAGAGCACCCTGGAGATTTGATTAATAAAGACAGCTTTAAATAATTCTGTCTTGACCCTCTTTTTAAACATGCAGAGGGAAGGAAGCTGGCATAATTTCTGCTGGCATTCCCCCCCCCCCCAGAGATTAGGGGCCACAACCAGCAAGGCACAATTCCTTGTATTCACCTTTTGGGCCTCCTTTGGTGTAGCAACTTGGATTGAGAGGAACAGGTGGGACATTGTTGTTGGTTTTGTCCAATAACAAGATCATGATGATTTTTAAATTGCCTTATTATTTCATTATTGTTGGTTTCTTATTTGTATTCTTAAGTATTTTTCATAGTGTGTATTTTGTTTGGTTTTTTAAAAAACTTACTTTATATTATTATTATTATTTCCTTTTTGATGGTGGTGGGGTGGGTGTTGTTGATTTTTGTTTTGTTTTGTTATTGTGTGTGTTTGGGGTCATGTCCTCCCTAACAGTCAATCTCAGGATTGCCACTAAAAGATTATTTTCCATTTCCCTGACGTTCCCTGGCCAACATTTGCCATGCTCCGTGACCTCCAGTTGCATTGCATTAATGCAAGGTTTAATGAAATTCTCTACTCTACAACTCTGTTGTCCTTCCGGAAACAGGCGAAAATCTTTCTCTTCAGGCAAGCTTTCCCTGAATGACGGACTACCATGTGTAGAGATGGGCACGACTTAGCGGTATTTTCATTTTCGTTTTTGTTTTTCATTTTCGTTACGTAACAAAATGAAAACGAAAAACGGTTCAAAAATGGACCAAAACGGAAACGAAACGACTAATTTTGAGCCAATTTTCGTTTTTTGTTACTGGAAAAACACATAATGGAGCTAAATGGGGAGAAACGAAAATTTTTTTGTTTTTGTTTTCGTTTTTTCGTTTTCGTTACGTAACGAAACGAAAACGATAAATTTTGAAATTAGCTCACGAAAACGGAAACGAAACGAAACGGACCCTAGCCGAAAACAAAAACGAAAACGAAAAATTTTTTCTGAGTCGTGCCCATCTCTAACCATGTGTATTTTATATGAATCTATAGTTCACATAGACTTTCTGTTTATAACTACTTATAGCCTTGTAGCTTTAATGTAATGCTGTCTATTAATCCTGTAAGATGCCCCTCAATTCCTTGTTCTCAAATAGTTGAACATGCCTTAATTATACTGGACTGTATATTATCCCTCATTACTGTAAGCTACCTTGGGTCCTTTTCCAAGGAGAAAAGTGAGGTAAAATACTATAAAATCAATCAATCAATCAATCAATCAATCAATCAATCAATCAATCACTATACAAGTCTCAACTACAAAAATATTTGTCAAAGAAAGCGACTTAATATCAGTTTCTTCCAACACTAACTGCACCAATGTTTTGCATTTGTACAATTACACCAAGATACAAACTTCAATTCAAATAAACTCTGAATGTTAATGAATGAGATAACATTTTGTTATTGTCTAAAAGATACACTAAAAATTAAATAAACATTCTATCTAAAATATTTTCTCTGAAGCCCCATTAAAAAACTTATAGTTTTGAAATTGCAATAATAATCAAGTTAGAAATTATATATTTTAATCACAATTTCCCTGACTTTCCCTGATCAATTTCTATTTCCCTGACTTTCCAGAAAGTGGCAACCCTGAATGTTTCCTCTAACTTTAAACCAGCAACAAGCTGAAACCCCATCCCATGTGCAAATTCTGGCCATGATGAGAAATGAATGAGTAGTAACACAAAATTTATTCATTTATTTATTTTGAAAAGGACCCAAGGTGGTTTACAATAATGACGAGCAATATACAGCCCAGAACGTTTAAGACATATTCAAATTAAGAACAGGAAATTAAAATAGGCATCTTAGAACATTAAAAGGTAACAGTAGAGGTACAAAGAGCATGCAAAAAGAAAAGAAAAGAAAAATCCATTATGAGGGGTGGAAAGTAACTTGGGGCGCTTTTACATGACCCCTAAGATCCGCTGGCAACTTAAATTCGGACCAGTGATCTGGGGGGTTTGCTCCTCTTGCTGCACTCCCACCCCTCCGCACTCCCTTGCTCCTGTCTGCGTGAGGGGAGGGAGAAAAAAAGGGAGAAAAGAATGCAGGCTCACCTCCACTCTGCTGTGGGGAGCTGCTGCGGGAAGCATTCCAGTCTCTTAAAGGGGTGGGGGGCAAAAAAGAAACAAACAGAAGGCAGGACAGCCCAGCACTCACTGCTTTGCAATCCACATCAGAAACTTTTCACCTTCAGAGACCAGGTACTTGGAAAATGTGCTGGGACGCACTTAGGTGGGAGAGGTTGTACTTAATTTTTTTTTAAAAGTCCAGAGCTGGTGGGAAAACAATTTTAAGCTCCGCATCTGGGAGCCCTTTGCCTTGGATTTTAGGGGTTGTGTAAAAGCGCCCTTGGAAAACACTGTTGTTCTTATGAAATCAGTCAATGCAAACATGTATGGTAATCAATATAAAAGTCACATAGTAAATAGTTCCTCATTCAGGGAAAGCTTGCCTGAAGAGGAAGGTCTTTGCCTGCTTCCAGAAAGACAGCAGAGATGGGGCAGACCTGGTCTCCAGTGGGAGAGAGTTCTAAAGTCTGGGAGCAGCAGCTGAGAAGTCCCTTTCATGTGTTCTGAGATGCACCCATGAAGGTGGTAGGATAGAGAGATAGGCCTCTCCTGATGATCTTAGCACCCAAGCTGGTTCATACTGCAGGATTTGATCTTTGAGGTAACTTGGACCTAGGCCATTTTGTGCTTTGTAAGGTCAGCACCTTGAATTGTGCCCAGCAGGTGACTGGCAGCCAGTGCAGCTGCTTTAGTATGGGTCTAATGTGATCTCTGTAACCCACCCCAGTCAGCAATCTGTCTTCTCCTGTAGGAAGGACTGAAGCCACTGTAAAACAGTGCCCCAAGCCCCATTTCAGAGAGATGAGTCAGAAGGATGCCGTGGTCAATAGTGTCAAAAGCAACTGAAAGGTCCAAAAAATTAAAAATGGACACAGATCCCCTATCCATTTTCCTGTGTAGGACATTACCAAGGCAACCAGTGCTGTCTCAGTCCCATAACCAGGCCTGAAGCCAGACTGAGGTGGATCCAGATAGTTTATTTCATCTAGAAACCTCTGGAGCTGCGAGGCCATAACCCACTCTAGTACTTTACCCAGAAATGGGATGTTAGATGCTGGTTGGTAGTTGTTCAGTATCGTTGGATCTAAAGAGGGCTTTTTAAATAGTGGTTTTACTATTGCTTCCTTCGGGTATGCTGGAATCCTGCCCTGTTGCAAGGAGGCATTCACTACTCTTCTTAAGCAATCTGCCAGACCCTCTTTGGCAGCTTTTATGATCCAGGAAAGGCAAGGGTCCAACAGACATGTGGTGGCCCTCATCTCTCCAAGGGTCCTTACCATATCCTCAGGATGTAGCTGAAGCTCATCCAGTAATACAGGGCAGGCTAGAGGGACCGTTTTATTTTTAAGCTCCGGATCAATAGCAGCATCCAGGTCAGCCCGGATCTGTACAATTTTGGCTGCAAACTGTTGTGCAAATTCTTTGCAGAGAGTTACAGAGTGATCTGTGTTATCCACGCCCAGGTCAGCATGTAGCAGACTCTTAACTATTTGGAAAAGCTCGAATGGGTGATTCCGTGCCTTAGCAATGGTGGTAGAGGAAAATGATTTATTTGCTGCTTCCAATGGCCTTTCACTGTTTGCTTCAGTCTGGGTTTTTTGCCAATGCCTTTCAGCTCTATGAACTACCCTTTTCATATTTGCCAGTTCCCCAGTAAACCAGGCTGCCTGTTTAGCTGAACTTCCAGGAAGGAGAGATTCAGGGGCAATCAGGTCAATGGCTTTGCTCATTCCCCCATTCCAGAGATCAACTAAGGATTCAATGGAGTCATCCGTCAAAGAGGTGGGAAAGCTACAAAACCATCCATCAATCTTCTTGGACGAATTGCCTTTGTCTGACTTCCACCCCTGCCCAGGCTCTGAGTTCCAGTGAGCCTAAAGCACACCAGATAATGATCTGTCCATGACAATGGGACTACAGAAAGTTCTTTTACCTCTAGGTTCCCAATATCCATACTGGGGCAGAAGACCAGTCTAAGGTGTGGCCTGCAGAATGAGTAGGGGCAGACATGATTTGAGATAGACCGGCAGTTATCATGGAGGTCATGAAATCTTCGGAAACCCCTGACAGAGCTGGTGAGGCACCAATACAATACCGAGGAGCCACACAGCCATGCAACTTACAAGGAATGTTGCTAACACAGCATATGTTACTAACAAATGGTTGATCTGTAATTTATCCTAATTTAAGGTGAGGTTCCAAAATCGTATAGCTCCTGATATAATCAACAGATAGGTCAGGGCATAGGAGGATCCCTCTAACAATACAGTAAGGTTGTAAGCAAGCATAAATGACAACAACACTGCAGAACCTCCTTTCTGACTACAGAACACACATGTTAAGACAAAAGTCCCAAAAGAAGATGAAAACAAAGGAAAGGAAGGAAAGGGGGAGATGAGACTGGGCAGAGGTGTCAATTTCCAGCACTTGTAAAAACTTGCTATACCTCTGATAATGCTGAGAAAATCAGCCTGAAATGTTATGTACCCACAGGCATCACAGAACGATTATAGATATTAAGATTCAGGTTAATGGCTATATGGGTGCTAATTTTATAAGCAGATTTTTAATGCTAATCATGGTGCCCTCTCTTTTGGTTTGTGACTCGCTTTAACGAATGCCCTTTTTAATAAATAGAATGGGCTGGTTAGAGGCGCCTGAGCTGAGACGATGGTGGGCAGTGGATGATAATGGCTGTTAAGAGGGAAGATGACTGCCGTGAGTACCACTTTGAGGCACTGACATGAAAGAGATGATATTACAGCGGTCTCTGTTTCTGTAGCACTCTGAGAATCAAGTGGCTAACCTCGGAGGATGTCTCTATTGCACTTGGATAACACAGTGATAGGGTGACTTTCAAAAACCCAACTGATCTGATGTGCAGGAGATGTTTCCATAGGGATGTGGTGGCTGTGGGCAACTACTGTATTTTTTTCCTTCTAAAAGACTCCCCCATGTATAAGATGACCTCCGCTTTTCCAACCCCAAATGACAGTTTTGCCACTGCACAGTCCTCCCCTTGGCTTACTTTTGTATATAAGATGACCCTCAATTTTTAGTCTGACAAATTTAGAGAGAAAAATATAATCTAACAAATTTAAAAATCAATTATTGGAGGTAGGGAGGAATATGACAAGGGTACTTTAATTTCTTGAAAGGGTGGCTGATGAGACTGAAACAAAGTTTCATACAGCCGTCCCCCACCATTTCACGGTTCATATTAGAGATGGGCACGAAATGAACAATTTTTGTTTCCATTTTTGTTTTATCATTTCATTATGCAATGAAATGACAAATGAATTTTGTCTCCAAAATGAAACGAAATGAACAGAAACACCGGAAATTTTGTCATGCGTTTCGTTTTCGTTAGGGCAATATAGTGAATTGCTTTAAAAATTCACAAAAATCACAAAAAAATGAAATAAATGGTAACAAAATGGTAATGAAACGAATGAAAATGAAAATGATTTTTTTGCAAAAATTCGCAAAAAAGGAAATGAACCGAAACAGACTCCCTAAATGACAAACAACAAACAAAACACCATTTTTTTTGATTCGTGCCCATCTCTAGTTCATATACTGCCATCCTGGTATATCGCGGGACCCTGGGGTAAGCTGTGCAGGCCTGTTTGAGTCCTCTTGTATGTACCCCAGGCCTTGAGCTGCCTGGGCCTGTCACAGGCCCCAGAAGTAGTATCTGGTGGTATCCAGTGGTATCCAGTGAACTGGAAGTGCCTTCGGAAAATCCGGAAGCACCTTCTGGCTTGCCAGAAACCACTTCTGGGGCTTCTGAGAGTCCCAGGAAGCCTGACTGAGGCCCATTTGGGGCAGCACCAGGCCTAAGGTAAATGTAGGGGGTCCCAGACAGCCCCCCCCAGTCCCGACCTGACCCAGCATCTGCATATCATGGATTTTCCCTTTTCTCTGGTCAGGTCAGGTCCCTAACCCCTGCAATAAGTGGGAGATTACTGTAATCTAATGGGTTATTAAACTGGAGGCAGCAATTGGGAACACTTAAGACAGACAAATGGAGTAAACATGTCCGCACCAGATTACTGTGTAGAACTTCAGATAGTGCCAAATTAAAAGCCCAAAGGAATAACTGTACCAAGGAGTTGAGAACCTCTGAATTTTATATAAATAGTGGGAATGAAGAGAACATATTCTCTTTAAATGCAACACTGACAGATGTTATCATTGGCTAGTTATAGTTAATGAACTAGATCAGTGTTTCCTAGCCTTAAGTCCCCAGATGTTCCTAACCAACACAGCTAGTGGCAAAGGCTTCTGGGAATTTTAGTCCAAAACATCTGGTAACCCAAGATTGGGAATTACTGCACTCAACTGACTGAAACCTACTGTACCTTATATCTAATAGGAATTATCCAAAATGCCAATATATGGAGATGCAGAGACATATGATTCTATGATTCTATGATTCTATGACACACATAGTTAGAAAAAAAGAAGAAGCATATAATAAAGCCAACAGTTTAGATTCAGAGTTGCATGCTTCAAGTTGACTCATTGAAATCAGCAGGGCACATTCATGCAGGCAGGCATACGTCCCACTGACATATACTCCATCCAGTGAACAAAATTGTCTTACTTGCTGAATTTAAGAAAAATGACTCACTAGTTGGCAGCTTCAGAGGAGTAAAGAGGACAAAAACTAAAAAATAATAATAATCACTTTTTAGGTGTCCATGGACTTATGGCTATTCTGGGAATAAATGCAAATGGTACCCTGTAAGCAACAGAAATTGATAACTCTATCAGTTTCCCTTTCTGCGATTTTAGCCTTCCTTCCTTCCTTCCTTCCTTCCTTCCTTCCTTCCTTCCTTCCT
>JAHTLZ010003547.1:39149048-39159948 GCA_023846285.1 Phrynocephalus versicolor
CCTTCCTTCCTTCCTTCCTTCCTTCCTTCCTTCCTTCCTTCCTTCCTTCCTTCCTTCCTTCCTTCCTTCAATCGTCTCTTGCTCTTCTATTTCAGCAGATAGTTACTGTGAAGAAGTTTGCTATTACAGTAACCCCCTGCTGATCGCAGGGGTTAGGGACCCACCCCACCCGCAATGCAAGAAAATCTGCGATATGTGGAAGTGGGGGGGAGGGTCAATCTTACTTCCTGTCGCTGCCCCCCATTGCAGCCAGAGGCTTCTCGTGGGAGCCTGGTTGAGTGGCGCAGAGTGACCCAATTGCTCCACGCCACCCTTTCCAGCCACCAAAAGGCTTCTCGTGGGAGCTGGGTTGAGAGGCGCAGAGTGACCTGATCGCTCCGCGCTGCCCCTCCCGGCTGCCCCGAGGCTTCTCAGGGGGACATGGGAGGGCAGCACAGAGCGACCCGCCCCCCGCCCCCCACGGTACAGGTACTGCGATCCCGCAATGTAGCTGGGCCGCGGTACCTGAACTGAGAAATGGCGGAAGGTCACTGTATTTATTTAAAGTGTGTAGAATGAAATTACTTCCAAATGCACTGGCCAAATACTTTCTGTAGGGCCATTCCTAACATGTGGAAGGGCATTGTCTACCTGCCTGCCTAGCAGCTGTTTAAAAAAGGAGGAGTCTATCAGACATCCAGAGGTGGCAGCACTAGAATTAACAATACAAATATGGTCAAATAATAAAAAGGAATTCAAACTTTACTTCTGATAAGCCTGAGGAGGAGATTGGCAGAAATATGAAACACTGATTCATTTTTATTTGTGATTTTTAAAGGATGACAAACCAGAAAAGTGAAGTTATAATTTTTTTCTGACAAATTGATTCATAAATTGTTTCAACAATTGTTCAAGCACCCTTAATTTAGACTGGCTCAATGTATATGGTATTCACCCTCCCTTGTTCTTCCTTGTTTTGCTGTAACTGGTATTATTATATAGCACCTTCTTTGTGGGTGTATAACACAAACACCAGAAATCCAATCTTCACCACATTCAGAGGGCTTGCAGAAGAGAGTCAGGGAATGTTTTCCTGTAGATGTGCTGCTTCTAGGTACATTGGGGGTCCATTTTATAGCCTGACATATTGATACATCAAAACTGCCTAAAAATTCCTTCAGAGTCATCAATTTGTGTGAATACAAATCAACAAATCAGCAATTTTAGAATGAATGTTGCATTTTTTTTAAAAAAACCATGCTCATTTCTACCAAAGACATAAAGTCATGTGCTTAGCCAAATGGATGCATGGATCTGTCATTTTCTCTTCCTCCTATATTACCGATGTCTTTCATTCTATGAAAACAAATACAACATGCTAAACAGCCTTCTTATCCATTCCATCCACGGGTATGTGGCATCTCTTCCATCCATTAGCCATAACAAAGAGCTTATATGCAAAACTAAAAACTATTTCTAAAAAGCTACCTACTGCCAGTCTCACTATATACCGTATTTATCGGCGTATAACACGCACTCCCCCCTGAAAATAGGGGGCAAATGACGTATGTGTGTTATACGCCGATATAATGTTAATAAGCCATGTTTATACACCAGGGCTGTCCAAGACGTCGAACCCCCCCCACTCACCTTCTCCAGAGACACCAAATGGGCCCAGCAACCTGGCCTGGAGCCACCTCACGCCCCCCAACAGTCCCGAGAAAACCAGGCGGCAGGGCAGAAGCCCGAGCCGCGAAGATGGCGCGTCCCCGCGCTGCTACCCCTGCCGCAGAAGCCGCTGCTGGAGCCCTTCTCAGGGCTCCAATCAGAGCAGCACAGCTGATCGTCAGGAGCTTGAAGAAGGGGAAACCGGTGGGAGCACTGCTAGGCTGAAGGCTCAGCCTCTGCTGACGCCGGGCCCCAGTGCTTCGGAAACACGATCCCAGGCGGCGCGGATGAAGCCGGCCGCCTTCCCACAGGACCCCCTCAGCCTAACACTACCTCCCCCCATGCCCGGGGAGCGAATCCCCGCCCACCCGGGAGCCTACCTAACCCTCCCCCTAACCCACCCCCCACCCACGGAGTCCCTGAAGTAACCGGGCGGCCCGGCTGAAGCTCGGGCCGCTGAACAGCTGGCGCGTCCTCGCGCCGAAAGAAAAAAGGCCACCACCACCACCGCCGGACGCCTCACCGCGGCAACGAGAGCAGGACGACCGGCAAGGCGAAGAGAGCCGACAGGTAAGGCCCGCTACCATCGCCCCCCATCCCGCTACGCCGCCATCACCCCAGCCACCGCCCACTGAACCCATCACACACACACACACACACACACACACACAACCCCGACACAGTCACAGTTTGGGTACTCAGCGTAAAAAAGGTACAACTCCTGCTGGGTCCCTGCCAGCCTCTTGACGGTGGACAAGCGGGAGGGCAGGCGAAGGAGGGGGGATGAGCGAGTGAGTGAGTTTATTTATTTTTAAATAAATATATCCAAGTCATTTTTACCTCATTTCAATCAGATAAAATGGCTATGTTAAATGAAGCAGAAAGATTCCAGATAATCTCCCTTTCCTGGTTTTTTAAATTAAGGTTGCAGAGCCCTTAATTTATTTGCAGAGCCCAGGGTGCAAATTTTTCCTAAAATTTCCCTCTTAAAATGAAGGTGCGTGTTATACGCCTGTGCATGTTATACGCCGATAAATACGGTATTCAATATAGGAAAGTTTGCTTTTAAAAAAGTTGTTGCTTAGTGAGCGAACTAAGAGGCTCAATATGTCAGAGTCAGCTTTTACAGCAGAAGATGTGGATCACGTGGAGGGATGTCCGCCAGACTTTGGGTCCAAGACCCAAATCTGAGTCCCTATTAAAAATAATTTCCCCCCCCCCGCCCCCAGGAAAAAAATGTTTAGGTGGATTAGGGTTCCAAGTCACGGGTCGAGTTCGGGTCATAGAGAAACACATGCAAATGAGCTAAGTCACCGGAGCAACTTAAGTCTGACTTGATAGTGAGTCCTGTGACATGAGCCCCCATCCCTGATAATGTGCTCATGAGATTCCCTCTTAGAACAGAGTAAGAGTATAGCAAGTTATGTGATTCATCACTGTATGTTTGTGTGGACTGGATATACAGATGCATTTAATCTACATTGAAGTGAGAAGATTAATAAGAATGGCAAAATCATATGGCATTATCCAGTCAAATAACCTGATCTCAATTATATTGCCTGACAATCCATTCTCTCCCCCACACACATGCCTATGCAGTGTATGAGGCCACGAATTTATGGGCCACATCCATTCCACAGATCAAGGCAGAAACAAGAGTTAATTTGGAATCAAAATGCTAAAAATCTATTAAACCAGCAGCCATCTAAGTGCTAGGAAGAACCACATTTTGTCTCACTGATTGAACATAAAAATATACTGAACAGGACGACGTACATGGTGTCATGACCAAACAAAACCAAATAGTGGTGACTGGGTTTCTCACTGCCAACGGCCATTGACTGCAGTTGTCCCTCTTGCTTTATACTGTGCTATTTTATTCATACAGAACTGTGGATAATTTATAAACCACATTTGATAGCATTGTGAAATATTCATGCAGATTTATGTTGTTGCTCTCTTGAGTGTTAAGATCTTCAGGAGATGCCTTTCTCTCCCTCCTGCCACCTTCACAGGTGGATTGGGTAGGGACGCAGGGAGAGGGCCTTCCCTGTTGCTACTCCCAGACTTTGGAACTCCCTCCCACAGGAAGCCAGGCTGGCCCCATCTTTGTTGTCCTTCCCACAAGCAGATGAAGACCTTTCTCTTTAGCTAAGGTTTCCCTCAGTGAATGGTTACCAAGTTGTTTTTTTAAAATGAGTTGTAAAATCTAACTGCATTGAATGTGTTGTGATGATGTTTATGTTTTGGGTACTGTTTTCATTGATCCCTTTAGTAGTATATACTCTCTGCTGTTAGCTTAAATACAGTGGACCCTTGTATAACAAACAGCTTATATAACATAAAATGTGTACAACATAAAATATTTTGGAGATAGGGGAAATTTGCTTAACAGAATCGCCTATGTGCCAAATCAATACAACATAAAAATGGGATTACTCCATTTTCAATGCATTCCTATGGGAAATTTGTATAAAGGAAAATTTGCTTAACATAATTTCATTTGGAACTAATTAATTCCTTTATACAAGGTACCACTGTACTGGCTTTTATTTGTTGTAAGCTGCCTTAGGACCTTTTTTTAGGTGAAAGGGTAATATATTTTAAATAAATACCTATATAAATAGATTAACACTGGAGGAGCAAAGCGATTTTATTTTTGAGTCCTCCTCTCTGTTTATAGGACAAAGCACTTACAAATTATGGTCTTCCAAAATGTGATTGGAAAAATCCAGAACAAGAGAAGTGACCCCCTCCCCCACAATGTTTGGGGATTACAAATGCAATGAGTCCCTACGATTCTGAATGAAGTTACCTACCAATTTCTTGCAGAATCTTTCTCAAGTACTAGAAAATGGAGTACATTACATTAATTATTAATTGCTTAACATTAATCCTTCCAGGCCTTTCCCAAATGAAGGTCAGTATTATTAACCCAATTATGGGTCTAGGATGACTTTTCAGGAATCCCAAATCAGGGTGAATTTCTTACTTGCAGGAGAAATATGAGCAACAAAAGGCTCTCCATGAAAAGCTGAAACTGTTAGATGATATCAAATACAGTAGACCAGGCATGTCCAAACTTCAGCCCTCCAGATGTTTTGGACCACAACCCCCACAGTCCTTTGTCATTGGCAATACGAGCTTGGAATTCTGGGAGCTGTGGTCCAAAACATCAGGAGGGCCAAAGTTTGGACATGCCTGCAGTAGACCCTCATATAACAAATGGTTTGTATAACATAAATCTGTACAACATAAAAAAATCCCAGAGATAGGGGAAATTTGCTTAACAGAGTCACCTATGGGGTGAATCCATACAACATAAAAATGGTCGTGATTAGGGATCACTCTGTTTTCAATGCATTCCTATGGGAAATTTGTATAAAGAAAAATTTGCTTAACATAATTTCATTTGGAACGAAATAATTCATTTATACAAGGTCCCACTGTATTTGTAAGGCAGCCACATGAGAGAGAAAATAGGGTTCCTGTGCCATAACAGTTGCGTAGAGGTGGTGACTTTAGGAGGTGTGGCAGCTTCTTATGCAAGGCACACAGGCTGAAATTCTCTTTTCCATACATCTGTTAAAGGAAAGATCAGAAACATAAGCTCCACCCTAACCCGATATCCCTATTAGAGTAGAAAATAAGGCAGCTTGCTTTGTGTTCAGAGTGAACGTCTGCAGAGCTGCCTATAAGAGCATTGAGATGAACACATATCTGCAGATGTGGGCCTTCAACAAAGCAGTGTCCTGACCCAGAAGAATAAGAACTGATCGTTTTTGTTCTTCTGAGACATAGAACCAATGGAAGAATCTGGTCATTCCTTACATGGTTGGGGTATCTGAAAAGCTGGAAAGGATTTTTTTTTGCAAACACTACATCCCTGTTTACCATACTTCAAACCCACAAACACACTAAGGCAGAGACTCGTCCACCCATAAGACCCGACACCAAAATACAAAAGGAGCAATATAATATATGTGGTCCAATGCAATGAGGAGTGTGCAGACCTCCACATTGGAGAAACCAAACAGCCACTGAACAGGAAGATGGCCCAGCACAGAAGGGGCAACAGATCAGGACCAGAATCAGCAGTGTACCTCCATTTGAACTACAAAGGACATTCATTCAAAGATGAGGATGTACACATATTAGACAGAGAAGATGGGTGGTTTCAGAGAAGCTTCAGAGAGGACATTAATATGTGTATTGAAAATCACTCTCTCAACAGAGGTGGGAGGCTCAGGCACAATCTGTCTGTCACTTATCATGCCGCCCTTTCATCGATCCCCAGGCAATTCAGAAGCACTTCACACTTCCACTGGGAAGGCCAAGGCTAATGATCAATACTTAATAGGTTTTGGGAAGGGATGAATAGGTGGTACTTTCATGTATCCCAGGCCATTGTACCTAATGAGCCTATTCAGGCCAAAGTCCAAATGAGAGCAAGGTGAGCTATAAATTGAAAGCTTTACTGCCGACTTTTTCTCAGACTGACGAAGCTGCTTGGATGAGCAGTGAAATGTTTCGATCTCACATGAAATAAAGAAGTCCCGCTACCATGACTCAACTTTCTGATAACCAAACCTGGATGACTGACAATCTTCACAGATATCTCGGCAGACCTTGTCACTAAACTTCCAAAAATCTGCCTTTCTTTTTTTCTTTCTGAAGTAACCTGCAGAGTGTGGAGCAAATCCATCAACCTTGTCTCCATCTGGTTAAGGAAGCTCTATTCTGCCTGGGAAAGATGCAGCGTTAGAACAAAACTACCACAACAAGCTGGAAGCAAAACTCACTGATAACTTTATTCTCTCTCTCTCTCTCTCTCTCTCTCTCTCTCTCTCTCCTCCAAATTTCCCTCCTAAAGTATCAACCTTTAGAAAGGAAGGAAATGGCATGTGGGGAAAAAGTAGACCTAGGGAATAGGTGTGAGGAAGAGATGGTTCAAATGCTTAACAAGCTGCAAACAAAGCAGAGTGCCATTCCTCACCTCTTGGCTGACTTCTGAGTAAATAACTGAAGGGAACTGGCTAAGAGAAACCAAGCTCCCTAGGTAAAACTTGAGAGCAGATCCATTTTTATTTTTCCTGGATGGAACCAGTTAGAAGTACCACCATATGTAAACATCTGCAGATATGTACGACATTGACAGTAGCCTTTTTACCACAGTTAGTGAATATCCAAGGTACTGATAATACCAGACTCTGGCATTTTGGAGACACCAACAATGTGAGTTTTAACACCTTGCCTTTTCAGGAAGAGTAGCTTGTGTGGAGGTCAGGGTAAAATTCAAAACATGTCCCCACCAAATGCACATGTAAAAGACAACAAAGTAAGCTAATTAATTTAGATCCGTGGCTAAAATATTAAGCAGCTTAACTTTTATATATATTGAACAGGACCATATATATCCACAGACATCTGCTGCGAACACGAGTTATGTGACTTGGATTGTGACTACAGAGATTTTTTTAAATTTATGGCCACTTGCTTTCAAAAGTTATACATTTTGTGTAACTGCATGGCAGGATTTTACCCATTATGCTGCAAGACCTTGCTTTTTTCTTTCCACACTGAAATTTGTACATACTTTTCAACACATTTCCCCCTGATGTGCAAGTTTATTTACATATTGTCAGCAGAAGCATGACAATTAAATTCAAGGGCACACTTATCTGGACATGACTAGCCTTAGAAGAGTGGGAGGAATAAAAGAAAGTTTTACAGGATTTCTCTTGAGACTGTTTTACAGTCATCAAAGAGACAGGCAATGAGGCCACTTCTGTTATCCTTTGGGATAGTGCTGATTACAAGAATAAGATCCTGCATCAGTTGTCGCACCACTGAGCATACAAATCACAGAAGAATAACTACACTATCATCTTTTCCAGGACATTGAAGGCCACAGTTGATGAAGGTCTGCGTTTTGCTTACACATATGAAGGGGGAAAACACTGGGCACAATTCCAAGGTCTTCATCTAACCTAAAAGGCCCTAAATGGTTTTGGCCCAAGCTATCTCAAGGACCACATTTCCCTTTATAAGGTTGACCACATATTAAGGTCATGAAGAGAGGCCTCTCTCTTAGTCCTATAACCTTCCCAGGTGCATTTGGTGGGGACATGGGAGAGGGCCTTCTCTGTCAAAGCCTTTGGAACTCCCTCCCACTGAAAAGCCAGCCTGGCCACCTCTTTGCTACCCTTCTACAAGCAGGTGAAGACCTTTTCCTTCAGGCAGGCTTTCCCTCAGAGGCTGAGTGGGAGTTGTTTCTTACTGCTTTGAATATGTTTTGGTTTGCTTTCATTTCTCATTTGTTTTAGTATGGTACCTACTTAATATTTTTCAGTATTTCAGCACACTCACTGTTGCTAGCTTTAAATATTATCTTTATTTACTATTTATTTATTTTAGAGTATTTTTACCTCGCCTTTCTCCTTGGAAAAGGACCCAAGGTGGCTTACAGTAATGAGGGATAATGTACAGGCCCGTACAATTAAGACTAGAGATGGGCACAAAATGAAAAAAAAACCCATTCCGTTATTCATTATTTGTTTTGTTATGTAACAAAATGAATAATGAAAATTTTGATGAAATTGGAATGAACCGAACAGAACCACGAAAATTAGGTTTGTCATTTTGTTTTAGTTAATGGTGATGCACAATGAAATGAGCTGTTTTTAAATGTTAAAAAACGTCCTGAATATCCGTAAAAACCCAGTGATAATTATTTATTCTGCCTAATAATACCTACCGGGGGGTTGGGGTCCTTAAAATGTGTCTTTTCTCAGATCACTGTATTATTTTCCTTTAAGGGGAGTTAGGGGACATCAATCCAAAATGGCTCCTAAATGCCTAATATTGATTTCTTGGGTATTAAAATGCCCTGGACATCCGTAAAAAACACAGTGATAATTATTTGGAATTATTAAAACGTTTGTTTTTGTCTTTCTCCCATCACGATGTATTTTTTCTTTTCCCTTTAAGGATGACACAAAATGGATCCCAGCCACAAGATGGATGCAAGCCATGTGATAGGATCATGTAAATTCTTGGACAATTTCAACCAATAGCATGCCCAGGTTGCAGAATGGGTAGGTGTGGCAGCCACAGAGGGCATAAAAAGCTCTGGCAGCCCCCGTCCTCCTTGCAGTCTGCGGTGGGATTAAGGGTGGAATTGCTGTCTCCGTGACTCATTACTTTAGGCCAGCTAGGCAGGTATGTGTCTCTGTGTTCCTGCTGGCTGCAGCCTGGCTCTTAGGGGAGAGAAAGAAGAGATTTCTCTTGCAGCCTCCCTGTGTGCGTGCGTACCTCTCGGTGAGTACCCTCCCCTGCCCCGCACTGCAGTCACTCTGTGGCTGCTTTACGCCCTGGGCAACGCCCGCCACTGTCTTTGCAGCCTCCCTGCGTACCTAGTCTATACTGTGTCTCTGCCAGCATTATTTTTTTAGTGTTTTCCCTCTGGTGTGGGGCATTGGGGGACGTCCGCACACAGAAATGCTTTAAGTCACACAAAAAGCGGATAAAAACAAAAAATGAAAAATGAAAAAACGAAATGAATTTTTTTCAAAAAATTCACAAAAAATGAAAACAAACCGAAATGGACCCGCAATGAAAAACAAAAAAACGAAATGTCATTTTTTTCTATTCGTGCCCATGTCTAATTAAGACATGTTCAAGTATTTGAGAACAAGGAATTGAGGGACATCTTACAGCAAGGGATGGGCACAAAACAAAAAATGAAATGCTATTTCATCGCGTTATTAGGTAAAAAATGAAATAAAATGAAATGACATGAGGAAGCAGCATGTTGTTACAGACGAAACAAAATGGTTTTTTGTTGAAACGAACCATTTTGTTTTGTCTATAAGCTGCTTATGGGAGGGGAAAAGGTTTTTTTAAAAAAGCTCCGGGCTTTTTAAAAAACCTTTTTCTCCTCCCCCAAGCCACACCAACTGATTGGTACTAGGGTGGGGGAAAATGTTTTCCCTCTCACCCCAGCACTGATAAGCTGGCAGGTGGGGCTTGGGGGGTGGGGAGGGAATTTTATTTTTTAAAAAGCCTGGGGATTAAAAAAAACTTTTTCCATCGCCCCAAGTCCCACCTGCCAGGTGATCAGCACTGGGGTGGGGTAGAAAAACCTTTTCCCCCACCCCAGTGCCAATCAGCTGGCAGGCGAGGCTTGGGGGTTGGGAAAAAACTTTTTTAAAGAGCCCAGGGCTTTAGAAAAAATGTTTTCCCTTCCTCCTGCCAGGTGATGGGCACTGGAGTGGGGGAGGGAGTTTTTTTTAAAAATAAAAATTCCCCTCCCCCCCCCAAGCCCTGCCTGCCAGCTGATGAGTGCTCAGGTACTCTAGCGCCCATCAGCTGGCAGGCGGGGCTTGGGGGAGGAATAAAAGCCCAGGGCTTTAAAAAAAAAAACTTGTTTTCCCTTCACCACTTTTCAATCCCCCCCATACAAACCACTTTGTTAGTGGTTCATTTCGTACATTTTTTTTGAAAACTTCATATGAAACGAAATAAAAAATGTGGGGGGGAGGAAAGGAAACAAAACAAAATGAAACATAATATTTTCCTTTCATGCCCATCCCTACTTACAGCATTAATAGACAACATTACATTAAAGCTAGAAGGTTATAAGTAGTTATAAAAACAAAGTCTATGTGAACCCATAGATTCATATAAAATACACATGGTAGTCCATCATTCAGGGAAAGCTTGCCTGAAGAGAAAGATCTTTACCTGTTTCTGGAAGAACAACAGAGATGAGGCAGTCCTGGCCTCTAGTGGGAGGGAGTTCCAGAGTCTGGGCGCAGCAGTCAAGAAGGCCCTTTCATGGGTTCCCATGAGACGCACCTGTGAGGGTGGTGGGATGGAGAGAAGGGCCTCTCCTGATGACCTAAATACCCAAGTCGGTTCATACTGTGAAATTCGATCTTTGAGATAGCTAGGACCCAGGCCGTACAGTGCTTTGTAGGTCATTTTAAATTGTGCTCGGTAGCTGATTGGCAGCCAGTGGAGCTGTTTTAATAGGGGTGTAATGTGATCTCTGTACCCCGCCCCAGTTATCTTTTAATGCTGTAAGCCATGGTGGGTTCTTTTTGAGGATAAATGGGGAATAACCTACCTACCTACCTACCTACCTACCTACCTACCTACCTACCTACCTACCTACCTACCTACCTACCTACCTACCTACATACATACATACATACATACATACATACATACATACATACATACATACATA